>CM057452.1:996307500-996540000 GCA_016271365.2 Neoceratodus forsteri
GTGGGGGACTCCACTGTTAGGAAGGTAGAACTGGGGGAGGAAGGGGTGAGGGAGGTAAGGTGCCTGCCTGGCGCCATGGCTTGGAGGGACAGGGAGCGAATCCTCAGGATTGCCAGAGCAGCTGCACAGGGGAGGGAGCTGGATGTCATTGTCCACCTGGAGACAAATGACCTGGCTAAGAAAGGGATTAGAGAAGTGCAAGAATAGTTTGTGGAATTGGTGAGGGGCCTTAGTCAAGTAGCACGCACGGTAACCTTCTCGGAGGTACTACCCATCTATGGCATAGGAGAGGCTAGGGTGTTCCGCACCATGGGATTCTAATCCAGTGGTTGAAAAACTGGTGTGGATTTGGCTTCATTGGGGACTGGGGTCCACCTGGAGTGATGCAAGCCTATACTGGCATGATGGGCTGCATCTGTCCGGGAGGGAACCAGGATCCTAGGTGATAGGTTTAAATGCTTCATTGCAAGCTTTTAAACTAGCCAAGGGGGGAGGCACTGGAAAGGAGCAGGAAAATCCTAGCCCCCCCCCCCAAATAATCTTGGCAGTAAGTGCGGCAAACACCAACACAGAGGTGTCGATAGGGAGAAGAACAGGGGTAAATGGAGAAAGTGACAAAGGCAAGAAGAACAGGGATGGGGCAAAAGGGAGTAAGACCATCAGGAAATGGAGGGTAATGAGTACCAATGCCCGTAGTCTGGGCAACAAGCTCCTTGAGCTGATGGCCTTAATGGAAGAGGGATGCCTGGATATCGTAGCAGTCACAGAAACATGGTACACAGAGAACCATGACTGGGATGTTAACATACCAGGGTACATAACCTACAGGAGAGATAGGCAAGGGAGAAGAGGGGGAAGAGTAGCTCTCTATGTAAAGGAAGGGATAAAAGCAACTGAACAAAAGAGTAAACAGGAGGAGAGGAGGCACTGTGGGTCACCTTGGAGACTGGAAGGGCACCACAATCCGCACGGGGTTGTGTACAGACCCCATGTCAGGGGAAGGAATGGACAAGGATATGATAGAAGGCATTCTTAGAATGGCAGAGAAAGGAGAAAACTGTTGATGGAGCCTGGATATGCCAGATGTTAACTGGAGCACATTTGCTGCAGCCACATCCAAGAGCAGGGCCATTCTTGATGCCCTACAGGTGGCAGGCATTAGACAGCTAGTTTCGGAACCCACTCGTGAAGGTGCAATCTTAGATCTTGTACTCTCAAACGGGGGCAGTGAGGATCTCAGATCTAGAAGTGGGTTGCCATCTGGGGACAAGTGACCATCAAACAGTGTGGTTCACGTTAAACTCAGCTACAGAGTCAAGCCATACAAAAGTGAGGTACTGGACTTTAGGAGGGCTGACTTTGGCAAGATGGGAGAGTGCCTCAGAAAAGCACTAGCAAACAGGCTAGAAGGAGGTGTGGAGCAACAATGGGGAATTATCAAACTGCCATCACAGAGGCACAAGCCTTTGTATGAAGCAAATAGACAAATCAAACGAAAGAAAAAGCCACTATGGTTCTCAAAAGAGGTGGCTGTGAAAGTCAGGAAGAAAAAATAGCATTCCGGAAGTATAAGGAAACACAGAAGGAGCAGGACAGAGAGCTGTACCAGTTAAGGCAGAAGGAAGCAGGGAGGGAAGTCAGAATAGCAAAGGCCAAACTAGGAAAAGATAGCCAACTCAGTTAAGAAGGGATAAAACCTTTATAGGTACATCAGCGGCGTAGAAAGACAAAGGAGGGATAGTGAGGCTGAATAGAATGAGCGGTGGGTGGGCAGAGGGGAACTGAAAAAGCAGGAATACTGAACGAATATTTCTACTCAGTATTCACAAAGAGGGGGGAAGTGCCTAATCCAATTAACAGAAGCACTCTTGATAGGGGGGGTCGATCCCAGTCCTTTCACAGAAGAAAGGGTTCTGCAAGAACTCCTAAAACTGAAGGTGGACAAAGCAATGGGTCCTGATGGAATTCACCCCAGAATTCTAAAAGAATTAAGGGAGGAACTAGTGAAACCACTTGCTACTCTTTTTAATAAATCATGCGAGGATGGTGTGGTACCCGAGGACTGGAGGAAGGCAGATATGATTCCCCTTCACAAAAGTGGGTCCAAGACAGAGGCAGGAAACTACAGACCTGTCAGTCTGACCCCTGTGGTAGGGAAAGTGATGGAGTCACTTCTGAAGGAAAGAATAGTTGAGTACCTAGAGGCCAGTGGAGCACAGGACCCAAGGCAGCATGGGTTCACAGCGGGAAAGTCATGTCAGATGAATCTAATAGATTTCTTTGACTGGGTGACCAAAGTAGTAGACCAGGGAGGGCTGTGGACATGGCCTACCTAGACTTTAGCAAGGCATTTGACACAGTCCCACAAAAAAGATTAATAGTCAAATTAACCAGCCTGGGAGTGGGACCCAGGGTGGTAGCCTGGGTAAAACATTGGCTGGTCAACAGGACACAGAAGGTAATTGTAAATGGAGTCCACTCTGAAGAAAGGGGGTTACTAGTGGGGTACCACAGGGTTCAGTATTGGGTCCAGTCCTTTTTAATGTCTTCATCAGTGACATTGCAGAGGGACTGGAAGGAAAAGTATGCCTTTTTGCAGATGACACAAAGATCTGCAACAGGGTTGATACACAAGGAGGTGTGGAAAGGATGAAAAGGGACTTAGCAAGGTTGGAGGAATGGTCAGAAGTATGGCAGCTAGGATTCAATGCAAAGAAGTGCAAAATAATGCACCTGGGAAACAAGAACCCAGGGGAAGAATACACAATGGGTGGGGAGGTAGTAACAACAACAAAAAGGAAAGGGACCTGGGGGTAATCATATCAGATGACTTTAAGGTTAGCAAGCAATGTGAGAAGGCAGTAAGGAGGGCTTGGGGTATACTGGGATGTATAGGGAGGCATCATCAGCAGAAAACAGGAAATTGTTATCCTCTGTACAGACAGTTGGTGAGACCCCATCTAGTACTGTGTCCAGTTCTGGAGACCCCATCTCCGCAGGACATAGACAGGATAGAGGCAGTCCAGAGGAGGGCAACTAAAATGGTGCAGGGTCTGCAAGAGAAGCCGTATGAGGAGAGACTAAAGGAGCTTAATATGTATACCCTTGAGGAAAGAAGGAGAGGGGGACATGATGAAACTTTTAATTACCTCAGTGGAATCAACAAAGTCCAAGAGGGTAGCATCTTTCACAAAAGAGACTTGCAAGAACAAAGGACACAATTTAAAGATAAAAGGAGGGCAGTTCAGGGGCAATGTGAGAGTATTATTTCACAGAGAGGTAGTGGATGCATGGAACAGCCTTCCTGAGGAGGTTGTGGGGTCTAAAACTGTGGGAGAATTCAAGAATGCATGGGACAGACATAAGGCAATTCTTGTGGGGGGTAGGAAGAAATAGGCTGTTGGTTAACTAGGATCTGCGGCCTATCCTGTAGGTAGGGAAATGGGCAGACTAGATAGGCCTAGCGGTCCTTATCTGCTGTCAAAGTCTATGTTTCTATGTTTCTATGTTTCTAACCATGAACCCTGCAGAGCAACAGAGTTATTCTAATTTTCTTTCCCTTTTTTTCTTTGTGTTACAATATGGTCAGGAAGACAATGCTTTGTGTCAGTCACTGACAAGGCTAGCCTCAGTCCTTGATTCTGGGTACTTCAGGAAACATGACATAACCCCGCCACCAAGTAAGCAGTTTACCCACAGTGGTGCTACCAGTGCAGGGGAAGGCTTTACTGTCCCTGCCTGCCACCACCAGACAAATCATGGCATCCCATGTGGGGAGAAGGGCACTACAGAGAATGGACAGTGCCAAGGGATGCATGCACGGTTTCACTGTTTCACTGTACTGATGTACAGTACATTGGCCACTGTTGTTCTGCAAACAGCATTGTGTGTTCCTGCAGGACTGGCCATTCTGCACGAGCCAAAGACAATGACACCCTCTTTGTGCATTTCCAGACAGCCAGAACCTGATTGCATACACTGGCAGTCAGTTGTTAGGATGGACCGGAATTCCATACTCCATGTGTCAGAACAACAGTCATCCATGTGATCATTCCTCGGCCTCCACTGTTGATCCAGAAATACCACCACCGAATAACAACTGGGAGTCAGTGCCAAGGCATATGCTCCACAAAGTGCCAAAGCTGCATGTTCCACATTAGTTACTAATGACAACCCTCACCAACTTCCATGTGTGCCAAACTCTATGATCATTCACAAAGTTTACACATTATCTGCATTGCTTTTCTGGAGGTGTGTTCATCTCTGGTGCTGTGATGTTGAAAGGTGGAGGGAACAGCACTTTCCCATAAATGACTACTTTGCTTTATCACCACCTGCAAAAGCCAATTTGAAAGCATCATTACATATAAGACCATTGACTGAAATCTAAATGTACAAATCAAGAAATGCACTGAAATGTGTACTTACTGTTAAAACTGGATACTGAAGGGCAGAAATCCTCTTCCTTGAAGTGATCTGAACAGACAACATGATTTTTTGAACCCCCAAATGACAGTATCTCCAAGTCATTTTTCCCCAAGGGCTCGTTGCCACTGCTGCTGCAATGCAGACTCCTGAGGCAGCCTGTGGAAGGATAATTGGTGGCCATGATTTATTTTCCCTGTTGTTACCACAACCACACATCATACAGGTTGGCATGTTGTCTTTGACAGGAAAAGATTTGGAAATATAACAAAATGACACTAACTGCAGAGAAAATAAACGTGGTTAAATAAGATGCTGAATGACAGACACTAACGAGGTGCAAACAAAAGGATAGTTCACAGCTGTAACCTCCTAGCACTGAGTAACACGGTTTCTGTTTGTATCACACCACATTGAAGCGGTAAAGTACCACACAGAATTGTACAGTGACCATGGAATTGGTGGGAAATGCACCACAAACTGGAGGTAACTCTGGGACACATAAGGAATAATGATTCAACACACAGGAAGTACATGACAACTGTGTTGCTGCCTAACAGAATAACTGCTGTAATGCTCTGTGCAGTGCTGAAATGTTGGGGCTGTGGCTGGCTTTTAAGTCTTTTGCCTGTGAGGGCTGTCATGCTGTGGAGGTACACTATGAAACACGGTGGACATACCACTGAAGTGATTGCAACAAGATTGCACACTGCTGCTGTCACAGAAGCATGGTGGATTGGTTCTGTATTAGTAGAACATCCCAGATACAACAGTTGTTCACCCCATCAATTACATCCTTCACACACTGTCACTACATGCACTTCCAATATTGCGAGGTGGTATGCAGTTAATAATGCGCATCTGGCCACTGACAGTGTGTCTGCAAAGGGCAGTGGCTATGGAAGGATTCTAACACTGACATTGTTACACTGGGTACAAAAACAGTGTTGGTGTGGAGTGTTGGGTGGTTTATGTTCATGCTGAAGCACATGGGCAGGGACCGAGGATTACAGTGTGTCTTGAGGGCCAATACATTATGTCCTTTTTACACAGCATCTGTGGCTACTATAGAAATTGCACGTTTTGAAGGAATATTTTGTCCATGCAACAGCATTCACTGCCAGTATGCCCTGAAGCACTAAGTCGGCTATGTTTTGGGTTGGGTTGGTGAGTTGGAATCCACACAAGGTCCAGTGGGAACAAGTAGTGAAGCTGATGACACGGGTACAACCAGGAATCAGTCGATGTGACCTCTCTGACACTGCATGACAGACACACACAAAATAATGCACATGTACAAGACATTGGCGCAGGCAGTCTCTTGGTGACAAAATCCTTGCCAGTATAACAATATGACAATTTGTAATATTGGCAATGAAGGTGCGAACAAAGAAGGGGGCGCATGCACAAACCCAAGGAGCAACTCGATCGCAACACAGTAATACCATCAAATAATTTGGAGCACAAAACAAAGCAGTGTAAGAAAGGGGCAATGAGGTTGAAAATGAAGGGATTTAGACATAATGTGTGACTGCTGTATGGAATAATGCCCTCTTCTCTACAGAAGTCTTGGTCCTTCAAATGACAAGAACACTTACGAATTAATGACACATGACTGGACAGCTGTCTTTAGCCTGTAAGCCACTGCAGTGCTGGGGAAGGTCTTCTAGATGAAAAACAAACAAAATATAGGTACAATAACATCTCTGCCACACACAGTCACTAAATGTACTTCTAGTACCGCATTGTGGCATGCAGTCTTTAAAGCCGCAGCTGCACACTGGCAGTATGTGTGAAAAGTGCAATGGCTGTGGAGGGATTCAAGCAAAGACATCCATTGTTACAGTGTCTTAAAACCATTATTTGTGTGGGGGTGTTGGGAGGTTTTCGTTCATGCTGAAACACATGGGTAGGGACCATGGGTTACAGCGTCTTCAATAGCCCAAAAATCATGTCCTTTTTCACAGGGCCTGTTGCTTCTATAGAAGCTGCGTTGTGATGGAATATATTGTCCCTGCAACACCATTGATTGTCAGTGCACCCTGAGGCACTAAGTAGGCAAGGTTGGATGTTCTCATGATGGGGCCTTTGGTAAAGCACCACTTCAGAATGTGCAAGCAATAATACCTGACAGAGTGGGCGGTATTGGGCAATACCGGACTGCCCAGGGGCGTAATGAGGCCCGAAACTGCAGGCAGAGGGCCTTATAGCACCTGGAAGGTCCGTTATTGCCCATACCGCCCACCCTGGAGGGTATTATTGCGCTTAGAAAATGGGCAACATGTTAAGTTTTTGTGTAATAATTAAGAAATAAAAATGTTTTTATAGAAATGAACTTAAAGTTATTTTGTTAGTAAAGTAGTCCTCTACTGGTATACTACTTACAAATAGTTACCAGTAGAGGGCAGTGCACTGTTTCATATTAGTTTCTGACAGCATCATATGTGCTACAGCCCCATCTTGACTCTTAAAATACCCCCCCAGCTCAATTTCTTTTTTTATTGCTGATTTCTTAGAGTGCTGGCTAACTCTCACTTATGCTTAGTCAGTAGAACTACTGACACAAGTGCTGGCTGGAAGTACTGTAGCAGCCGCAGTAGCGATTGGGGAAACAAAGCCTGCCCATTTTTTCTTTGTTTTGTGGATTGTCCAGTAGTCTGGAGATGTCTCCCGTTGCCCAGTCCTGTTTTTTTTTTTACTTCCCAGTCTCATTACGGAGGACCGCAACCGCGAAGCAGGAGCTGACATTTTTTTTAACTCACCCGTGAGCCACGCAATTGACTGATCTGCGCAATTCCCTCTCTTCTCTTCCTATTTGTAACCTGTGTCAGTTGTCGATGAAAACTACAGGGGAAAAAAAAGTATAGTCCAGTGTTGAGTGCCAATGGTACAGGAAAGGTCAGTAAGTTAACCAACATGTGATTATATAAAAAAACCGAAGGGAACAGATGTTTATGTTTTACATGAGTCAAGGGGAGGCAGTGTGATTCAGGGAGAAGTGTTGACTACAAGTAGCGCTGAGCATACGACGTGCTAGCGCTACTAATTAAAAACGTTTTATTACTTTGTGCTAATTGTGAGAAGTGGATTCAGAATTTTAAAAAAATGAGCAGTTTGTATTATTGCTTGCTTGTAGAATGGAGAGACTGTGGTGGGGTAGAGTGTCAGATTGAGTAGGCGACGGCAGGAACACTCGGTAAGCGAGAGAAAGAAATGGCGGCAATTTCAAATTGAATAAAGATGTTCTGACCAATGAGCAAGCAGAGTGGGCAAAAGAATACTTTATTTAGGTGGTGATGGGGTCAGGTGACTGGCATTTTTTATTTGCTGGGCGTCTATTGAAAGTTAATGTACCCCCCTGGCAGGGGTATTAGCCAATCAGAGTCCAGTAAATAAAAAGCCCATTTTCTAAATTATGGTAAATGATACATAAAGAGTGTATAGGTCTACACAGTATCGCTGTGACAGTTATTATGGCCACTGTTTTCCTTCACCTGTTTATTCCCATTCCTGTCCTTCCCTTTCAGTTGTTGGCACATGCACAGTGCTCCACTGACCTCCTGTAAGCATGGTATGAACATATTGAGGTGCAGACTTATGGGACCCAGTTTCTTAAATTAAGCACTTTACCTCTATATTAGACATAAGCACCTTACGCTTTATAATATCTTACAGCACTAGAGGTTGGTATGGTTGCAGAGCATGTCCCTCAATCCAGTTTTGACATGATTCAGTGGCAGCCCTTCCAAGCATGACAAGCATGCGGTGGCAGAACATGTAACCCCACCACCCCCAAAACCCAACTGGGACATGAGGCAAAGGCAGCCACTCTGAGCATAACATTCAGATGAGCCTGGGTCCTGTAACACAGAATGTAGCTTTCAAAACATGAGACAGCACTGGCTACTCCAGTCCTACTTTCATTCACTGTAGCATGCCCCTCTCTCTCTCTCTCTCTCTCACTCTGTCTATCTGTATTGCTGGGTCTGCCTCGTAACTGCAATGCCTCAGAACTCTCATTCAGTGGGATGATCAGGACTGAGAAAACCACTCTGCTATGGAAACAGCTGCACGTCTTGATGGAATGAGTGTACCATCCTGCAGTAAAGTAGGGTCATGGCATGTTATGCAACTATAACAGTGCTTCTCTAAACTTTTTTTCTTTTCATACTGGGGGGTTGGGGGCACCATGAGCTGTTACTGGAAAACCCGAGGCTGTAACTCGCTTTTCCACATGTACTGGTTACTGCACAACTGTAAACACCGGCATATAGAGATTACACCTGTGGCTCCTCTACTTGTAATCACAAATACTTTGTGCATGGTTACAGGGACATATTCTTAACTCCAGGTATACTTTCAGTAAACATTTCATTCATGACTTTGCATTCTGTGATGATGGTATTTTGAAGACAAGTGCACATCAAAAACACCATTGTTCTGAAAGGCAGACTGTGATCGCTGATCACAATGCAGCTCATCACTGATGGGGGCAGCGCCGTGATGAACGTGCATCTTTCCCATGAAGTGAAAGGACTTGTGAATGAGCATGCAGTACACCGTGAGTTCAACACAGAGGACAGCAGAGGAAACATGGTGAAGCTGTTCACTACTGTGGAGGGGGCAATGGAAATTTATCAGTAAGTGAGCTCTGAAGAAGTATTTAGTTGAAACTGAGGGATATGGCAGAACCATCAACAACTGGGGGGAACTTCATGAAAATACAAGGAGCAGGCTAATTATTGTTCCCCTTTAAGAGCCATACAAAGGACAGTGGAATTAGAAGGAATAGAATATGATAATGAAGGATGTATTTTGAAGGTTTCAGTATAAGCAGATAATGTTATTTTGTTTTTAAAGAATTTATCATCATGTTTCTAGTTCAAAAATGTCCTTATTATCATCATTAGCTATCATTAGCTTCAGGTTCTGTAATAAATTTAAGGAAAAGGAAAGGAATGGATGTTGGAATGTTTAAGGATAATATAGCAATAATTGCTGGGAAAAGGTAGCTCTCCAAAACATTTAGGTGTTGAGTTTGGGGCAGACGATATAGCTGTTCTAAACTAGGATACATGTATTATGGTTGTCCAAGAACAAGTTCAGAGGTGGAACTAGTTGGAAACTGACAAAAAGAATATAGTTTTCTTATAAAATCTTCATTTGCAAGTATTTTTATATATCTAGCACTAACGCCACTAGAAACAAGATTATATTGTGACTTCTTTAAGTGTTTCTGGGGTAGTAGACTGAATCTGATTAAATGAGGGGTTATTTATCTCAGTGTAGTTGAGGGTGGAGTTGGCATGATTAATCCACTTGCCTTTTTGTGTTGCTTGCATGCATGTGCAAGAAACACATTGCGTCACATTTTCTTCACAAGCAAGATGTGGAGGTGCGGCAGTGTTGTGCCGAATGGTAGTAGCCCATTCAGGGGCTGGTCTCTGCCTCGGCCAATATAGAAACATGCCGTCAATCACCACAGTTAATGAGCAAGCCACTAGATCAAAGCAATTGAACTGCTGCAATCAGGGAGTGCCCCATTAGTACGCAATCAGCTGTTTGTACGTGGGCCTCCCTGACTGCAGCAGCTAATTACACAGTGCCATTATGCTGTGTTTCTGGAAGCCCCTGCCCACCCTTCAGTGTGCCTTCTTGGTGAAACATTTCAGGAAATAAAAGAAAGCCAACTGGGGGTGCCCAATCCTACTTGGATCTTGCCACCCCCCACACTTATATGTGCCCAATTCCCCTGTTGGCATGCCCCCTTTCCTGATGATTTTGCTGATGAGGAAGCCCGCTCCCCATTGGCGTAATGCTCCCCCCCAATGTCTTGAGTGCCAAGGGAGTGCCAAATCCCCCTCGGCTCTTGTTCCCCCCCAGCACTGTGCCGATGGGGGTGCCCAATCCCCCGTCAGCTACAGCTCTCCCAAAACAGTCAAGTGGCATGCTGGGAGCCAACCCCAGTGTGCTAACAATAAATCTCCCTGAAAAAAAGGAAACTGTCCCGTGACTTTTTTTTTGTAAATAAACCTGTCAAAAAGAAAACAGTCCCTCATTGAGTCCATGGCCCCTCACCCAACCTGCACCCACCCACTGCACACCCTGCCTCCTCACACAACCCACACCCCATACTTACCTCTGGAGTCTGATGCAATGATCTTCGGTGGACCGGGAACACGTCTGCACTCTTCAAAGCCAACTGCGAACTGAAGAAATGCCGGTGAGCTGTATAATGACTTAAATGTTTTTTTTTTTCAAGATAGGTGCATATCTCAGCCATTTTGGGAATTTGTTCTCCAAATTTTCAACATGGGATCATTGGGACCCCCTCCTCATGAACTCAGTCACTGTCATTTTGTTATTTAGTCCTGAAAGGTGATTTCACGGTCACTGTGAGAAACCACATTTCGGAACTGATTACTGAAACAACAGTGTCACAGTTCACGAGGAAGCCCCCAAAAACCCTATTTTGAAAGTTTTGTGAAAAAATTCTCAAAAATGACTTTTATGAGCGTGTATTGCCCAGTTCCTACACATGCTCATAGGTTCGAGCATTTTTAATATTTTGACTCCAGATTTTCAACATTGCCATTTTATCACACCTTCTTATGAACAGCATAACTGTCATTTTTCACATATCACCCGAAATGTGTTTTCAGACATGAGCTGTCATTTTTCACATCTCACCTGAAATGTGTTTTCACACTTGTAGCGCACAATGGCACGGTCGGTGTGCGAAATCAATGTTCAGAACAGATTAAGAATATTACAGTGACACTGTTCATGAAGTAGGCCCCCAAAAATCATATGTTGAAAAGTTGGTGAAAATATTCCCCACAGTGACTGTTTTACGAGCATGCATTGCGCATTTCCTACGCACGCTTGTAACTTCGAGCATTTTTAATATTTTGACTCCAGATTGTCAGCATTACCATTTTACCACACCTCCTTATGAACTGTATAACTTTCATTTTTCACATATCACCTGAAATGTGTTTTCAGACATGTAGTGCACAGTGGCTTGGTCAGAGTGCAAAATCAATGTTTGGGACAGATTAAAAAAAAATCACAGTGACACTGTTCATGAACAGAGGTCTTTAACGGCTATGTTGAAAATTTGGTGACAAAAGTCCATAAAATGACTATGTTATGAGCGTGCATTTAAGCAATACACCCCTCCAGGGTGTGGGTATACTGGTGGATTTACCACGGCTGGTGTGGTTCAGTCACAAGCAACAGCCAGGTGACTTAACCAGACCAGAAGTGATAACTCCACCAGTATATCCACTCCTGGAGAGGTATATTGCTATTACGCAATGTCCGTTTTTTGTGTATGTGTTTAAAAAAAAATGAAAAATATTTTTTTTCAGGTTTTAAATTATTTTTATTTAGAGCCAGAGAAAAAAAAATAGTTCTCTTTTCATCAGTTTGCAGTACCTGATAATTTTCGGTTTTGGTGCCGGTGCAGATGGAACCATTTGATGTGGTGGTGTGGTTTGTAGAAGACACTGTGGAGCGGGAACGAAAAGTTTTTTTTTTGTTACCCATTTCTGCATCTGAAAAATTGAGAGGCCGGCTGGTGCACATGGCTAACTGTGACAGTTCTGAAGTGTGGAGCTTCCGTAGGGTTCCAGTGGTAGGGGCTGTGAGAGAAAGTGTTGGGGCCATGGAGGACAAGGGACGGTTCTGGGGAGCTCTTTAAAAAAAAGTAGTAGGAATAGAAAATGGAAGAAGCCGGGGTAATTTTTGTGTGTGTGGTCTGGTTAATTGGGGCTGCTGAACTGAAAAGGGAGCGGCATTGGAATAGTTTCTTACTGTGGGTGGTTACTAAGACGGATCCTCTCGCTGTCAGCCATAGTCTTTGCCAGGATTGCGTTTGTATGTTTGGAGTGATTTCAGGGCAGTTCATGATGCGGTTGACTGGTGACTGGCACCTTTTCCAGTGGGTACAATGGAGGATTTACAATGCTGAAAAGGTGCCAGCCAGCCAATCAAAATGCAGGATTTAGTGTGTTTTTGGTGCCCATTGTGTAATGTGCAATTTCTACACACCCTCGTAAGTTCACAAATTTGTAATTTTTTCATTCCAGATTATCAACATTGGCACTTTTCCACGCTTCCTTATGAAAAGTACAGCTGTCATTTTTCACACCCTGGCTGCAATGTGTTTTTGCACTTCCGCCGCAGAATAGCACGGTCACTGTGGGAAATCAGTGTTCAGGATAGATTAAGAAAATCACAGTGACACTGTTCATGAGTGGAGGTCCCAAAATGCCTGTGTTGAAAATCTGCTGTAAAAAATCCCCAAACTAATTACTTTACGGGTGTGCATTGAGCAGTTTCTACGCACACTCATGACTTTACCAGTTTTTTGATATTTTCATTCCAGATTTTCAGCATTGCCATTTTTTACTCCTCCTCATGAACAGTACAGCTGTCATTTTTCACATCCTGTTCAAAATGTGTTTTCGCACCTGTGGTGCCAAATGGCACAGTTGCTGAGCAAAATCACCTTTCAGCTAACGAACTGATAGTGTCTCTGTTCATGCGGTGGGATCAAAAAAAGCCCATGTTGAAAACTAGGAGTAAAAACACCAAGAACCGCCCAGGGTGTTAGGGTTTTCAACCATAACGTCCTACCCTGTAGGGACTGACAGGCATTAGGGTTGTGACTTTGGATTGTCGACAGTAATGCTCATGCCATTCCACCCCCACCCACACCCAGCAGCCAGTGACAGGCATCGAGGTGCGCCTTGGACTCTTTGGCCCTAGAGTTCATCCCATTCTCCTATACTGCACTCATTTCAGCATTTTTCCTGATGGAATGTGATAAGTAAAGCCTGAACACACAAGGCACACCTCGACACTTGTCAGTGTCTGCAGGGTAGGGTGAGGTGAAATGTTGTGACCGTTATGAGCGATGACCCAAAGGCACACTACAATGCCTGTCCATCTCTGAAGTGTGGAGGTGGGGTAGGCATCAGTTCAGTACTTCACTGCCATCCCTATACTGCATGGGCCCGATTCTCATAGGGGCCTGTGTCTGGCACAAGCTGCAGCAAACAGCCTCTTGCACCAATGCTTGATGCACCAGGGACCCTGTACCTGATTCAGGTACAGGAGGTGTCCCAGCGGCTAAGTCACTATGCTTGCGCTGACTGGAATCCTGTAGCAAACCCCTGGTGCACCACACAGGTCCACTGTAGGCCACCAGAGACTAACACAGGCCCCCCATCCCACTAGGTAATGGGCATGTGGACCCAACCTGGTGGGTGTGCCCCCCCACCATGTTTGGTGCAATTGGTGCCTGGCCACAGAGGTGAATAGTGGGATGTGCTGGGCACTGGGAAGCAGTTGGGACTGGTGTAAGGGGGGGTTTGGGCACCACCTGCTGGGGCATGAGTGGGCACTGTACCACCATAAGCTGGTGCTGTGGTAGTGCTGATGGGGCAGGCACCGGGGACCAGGGGAGCCACTGCCAATATGGGCAGCATCAGGACAGGGGTAACAACATGGTACATTGGTGGCATCGGGGAGCTGTGAGGGGTGCCATTGGACCACTAGGATGGGGGCCACACACGAGAGTGTATGGTGGGTGGACCATCACCCATGGTGTGCCACACACATGCATATCACCCAGGGGAGAATGTTTAAGTCCCCTTAAGCCTGCCCTGTCTGGTCTAAGGGCACTTAGAAATTCTCCCACCAGGTGATGTCTGTGAACTACAGGATGCAGTTTGCATTGGCCGCAGTCCCCCTACCACCATGCCACAGTGCATTGCAGGTGCAAGCCCTGTTTGAGGAAGGTGGACTGCAGGCCACCTTTGTGAATTGCACAGAGGACAGTCATGGACACAAGGTGCACCTTGCACCATATCTGTTCAGCTCAGGCATCTTGCGTCTGATGCAGGGCTTTGAGAATCAGGCCCCATCTGTCTAACTCCTGCACTTCCACTGCTAATGCCAGAAAGCAACCATTCGGCATTGACAAATGCTTATGTAGTAAGCTCTGGCCCATAAGAGGCTCACTGATGACCAGTGGGAAGATCATTAATTAGGAACAGACCGCATCTCCTTTTTAATGTCTTTATAAGTGACATTGCAGAGGGACTGGAAGGACAAGTATGCCTCTTCGCAGATGACACAAAGATCTGCAGCAGGGTTGATACTCAAGGAGGTGTGGAAAGGATGAGAAGGGACTTGACAAGGTTGGTGGAGTGGTCAGAAGTATGGCAGCTTGGATTCAATGCAAAGAAGTGCAAAATAATGCACGTGGAAAACAAAAACCCAGGGGAAGATTGCACAATGGGGGAGGTAGTAACAACAATAAAAATGGAAAGGGACCTTGGGGTAATCATATCAGATGACCTTAATGTTAGCAAGCAATGTGAGAAGACAGTAGGGAGGGCTGGGGTATACTGGGATGTACAGGGAGAGGCATCACCAGCAGAAAACAGGAAGTTATTATCCCTCTGTACAGGCAGTTGGTAAGATCCCATCTGGAGTACTGTATCCAGTTCTGGAGACCCCATCTCCGCAAGGACAGAGACAGGATGGAGGAAGTCCAGAGGAGGGCAGCTAAAATGGTGCAGGGTCTGCAAGAGAAACCATACAAGGAGAGACAAAATGAGTTTAATATGTGTACCCTTGAGGAAAGGAGGAAGAGGGGGGACATGATAGAAACTTTTAAGTACTTCAGTATAACTAGCAAAGTCCAAGAGGGTAGCATCTTTCAGAAAAAGAGATGTGCAAAAACAAGGGGGCCCAATCTGAAGATAGAGGTGGGGACAGCTCTAGGGCACTGTAATGAAACATTTTATCAAAGAGAAGGTGGTGGATGCATGGAACAGCCTTCCTGAGGAGGTTATGGGGCCTAAAACTGTGGGAGTATTCAAGAATGCATGGGACAGACATAAGGCAATCCTTGTGGGGGTGGGTAGGAAGAAATAGGCTGTTGGTTAACTAGGATCTGCAGTTTATCTTGTAGGTAGGAAAATGGGCAGACTAGGTGGGCCAAGCAGTCCTTATCTGCTGTCAAAGTCTATGTTTCTATGTTTCTATCTCTCCTGTCTGCAATCTCAGCCCAGGCAAATGTACAAATACTTTATTACATTTCTTATGAGTTTTTCTTAAATGTGTTTTATCTGTTTACTTGAGTGCAGCTGATTTGAGGCCAAAATCAAAAGCAAATAGTTATAGTAGCAGAACCCCCCACACACACACACACAAACATATACACACTCCCTGAAAAGCTGCTAAAAAGCCTACAATTTATTCAAATCAATTCCATTTTCTTACTTATTTGGGGTTCAATGCCAACAAGTGTAAAATCACGTACCTAGGGCATAGGAACCCTGATGCTGAGTATAGGATGGGGGGAGGTACAGATACTTACCAGACATGAAAGGGTCCTTGAGGTTATTATATCAGATGACCTCAAGGTGGCAGTACAGTGTGACAAGGTTATAGGCAGGGCAAATTGGATTCTGGGGTGCATAAGGAGTGGCATCTCCAGTAGGAGGAGGAGGGATGTTGTGATGTCATTGCATCACTACCTGGTATACCCCCAGCTGGAGTACTGTGTCCAGTTTTAGAGTCTACACTTCAGAAAGGACATAAGGTAGAGGTTTTCCAGAGGAGGGCAACAAAAATGGTTCAGGATTTTCACAGGAATTCCTACAAGGGAAGGCTGAAGAATCTCAACATGTACACTCTGGAAGATAGGAGGGCAAGAGGTGACATGATCAAGATCTACAAAGTACCTCACAAGGGTAAACAGGGTATAGTTGGGGAGTTTCCTTCAAATGAGGATGAGCACCCAAGCCAAGGGGCATACAATGAAGCTGGGGGGGGAGCTGGGAAGTTTAGGATAGATGTGAAGAAATATTTCTTTACTGAAAGTGTGGTAGATGCCTTGAACAGACTGCCAGGAGAAATGGTGGATGCTAAAATGGTAGGGGGCATGAATCATGCATGGGATAAACATGGGATATATTACAAAAAGGGGAAGGAGGAGGTCAACAAAGATCAATTGGGCTATGGAGGTGGAGTACTGTAGGTTCAAGTTCATTGCAGGAAAAATCCATTGAGCAAGCTCATTCACAAGGAGGCAGAATAAGACATATCGTAACATATACTGGCAGGAGCTACAAGTAGGTGGAGAACACTTGGGCAAACTGGGTGGGCTGAGTGGTCCTTTTCTGCTGTCATATTCTATGCGGTTTCTATGGCATTATTATTATTATTTATTTATTTAGTTTTTGTTGACCGGGTAAGTGCACTAGACAAATCCTGCCTATTTTCAGGCACGACCCGGGGGAAGGGGATACAGATGAATGCCAACTGACTTTGAACCAGATTAAGCTGTTGGTGGTATTTTTAGTGAATGAGGAAAATTTGGCCAGGACACTGAGGAAATTCCTCTACTCTGACGTGGGGGAAGTGTTGGCTGTCTGCCAAGATGGCCGCTTCATGCTGCACCTCAGACTGAACGGATGTGCAGGAGGCAGGGGAGCGGGTCTCCTCCCCTACCTCAGCTTGTCTAGAGACCAAACATTTGCAGGAGATATCTTTTTCTCCTATGGATGTGGATTTATTGGAACAGGCAACTGATTTAATGGTTGGCGACTTGAAGGACCTTGTAGTGGACTTATCAGGTAGTAACGGCAGAACAGGCTGCTCAAGTGATTACGGCTGAAGAGAAAGCCATACGAGTGGCGCCTTCTACTACAGAGCAATTGCCTACTAAAATTGGTTCAGAGAACTCTGTCTCTGATAACATTACCGAGAGTGTCCCTTCATCAGCAGGAATGCACGGCGGAACGGTGCAGCTGCAGCAGGGAGCTGCCATGCCCGGTTCATCAGGATTACCTGAGGAATCAACAGCAATCGTAATACCAGTGAGTGAAACAGGATTACCTTTGCAGGAGAAGGCACCATGAAAGACATTAGGTATGCAACTACCTTGAAGAGGATCTGTGTGGAGCCCTGGTGATGCATTACAAGCGGCAGGGTGAATACCTGTAGATGATGGTTCTTGGAGACCTGATCCAGCAGATCCTATTGTGGCTCATTATGAAGATGTGGAAATCACTCCTACAGGTAGAATTTTAATGTCTCCAAAAAAAGCTGTGTTTCACGATGGAAATCAAGACTGTAATGTGAATTCTTTACAAGCTCAGACTGACTCTTGCAATGTCCCTATAACTAAAAATCTACTACCAAAATGTTTAACAACCACTGCATTAAGCTTTCCTGCTGCAGACACAGTTAAGGACTCACAGCAGCCTAGTACTTCTAGTTCTAAACAAATCAGAAATGAGGAGTCTTTATCAGCAGGGCTTGGGGTACACAACCTGCAAGATCCAAATAAACAAATGTTTTTTAAACCTTTACTTCGAATTGTTGACTTATTCAAAAATAAAGGAGAACCTGCACTCCGTAGAAATGCTATTAGGTTGTTGTATAAAGGGGACCTAGATACCCCACCTGATAGAGTGTATGTAGGCCATTCTTTGCTAAAGAATTCAATGAAATTTTATGCTTCCGAGATATTTGCTCTGATACATATGGATAAGCATAACTATGATATTAACTTTAAGACTGTGGAAGCTTTAGACAGGTTCTGGGTTAAATACAATGAAATGAAGAACTCTCCTATTTGGACTCCTTTCTTGGCTATACCCATTACAAAACCAGCAGTTCGAACCATCACGATTATTTTCAAAAATGAAGGAGTAAATATATCAGATATTTTATATTGGCTAAAAAAACGATGTGAAGTCTTGGAACAACCTGTCCCGGTTATTGACTAGGAGCAAATTTGGACGGGAGGATGGAGAGTTAAATGTAAACTATTTATGCTGTTCACAGGCATTGCACACCTTCCTGGTTGTTTTTTTCCTGGGGAAGGATAGAGGGTCACTTTTTTATCCTGGCCAGCCAAAATCCTGTCATTGTTGCAGTTCTCGGTTACACCTTACTAATGCATGTGATACTCAAAAGTGTACCCATTGCCTAGAACTTGGTCATCTTGCTGTGTCATGTATAAATACATTTTGATGCAACTTGTGTGAGGAAAAAGGTCACTCTTATGTGAAATGTCCCTGGGCCTCTCATAATGGAGAGGATATATCCACACATGAAGCCTTAATCACTCAAGTGCAGAAAAAAGGTTGTGCTGTGGCCTCCGCACATAGGATGCAGGAACTCCAGAAACAGATGGAGATTGCTAAGGACAATGATAGTGTGGTTGCACCGAACCCAGATATTGCTAATAATCAGGAAAAAGGAAAAATACCATTACCTTGTGCTAACAAACAACAGCAAAATATTGAATCAATGGTTCAGGATCAGTTATCTCAGAGTGACAAAACAAAGGTTTCTACAGAATGGGACATGGAGAAAATGGTTGACACTAATTTGGTAGCATTACCTACAGAAACAAATCCTTCTGTTATGCCAGGGTCAATGCCCCCCCCCCTCCAGTTCAAGCTGAAACTCCATTTAAAACTGTAATATATAAAAAACGGCCTCAGGCCAAGACTGACACTACAGCTAGATCTCGTGGAAAGGGGTGAAAAACTCCCAAGGCACACCTACATGGACTTCAATAAATCAGTACAAAGCTCTGGCTACTGAAGACTCGAGGATGTAGACTCAGATTCCTCCTCTGTTTCTTCCTTTACAAAAGATCACCCCTTGGGGTAGATGATAATAGTTCTACAGATACTGTATGGAAAAAATGGTCAACAAGGTCCCAATCTTAAACTGTCCTGGTTGTTCTGAGTCACATCCCTTTTTTTTACAGCAACTCTTCCTATTTTTTCTCTAAATGTTAACAGCATAAAAAATGTGAAAAGAAGACTAACTGTTTTGACAGGTCTTTTACATCAGAAAGCTGGTATTATATGTTTACAGGACACCAGAATTAAAAACATTATATGAGATTGCACAAGCCACTAAATTGTGGACTCAGGGAGTGTCCTTTTGGTCACAAGGATTAGACTCCTGTGACGGTCTGAGGATTTTATTTAATAATACTGTTTTAAAAGTTACTAGGCTGTTAGAAATACATTTTGGTTGAGCTTTACTTCAAGATATTTCATAGGGCAGTACCAGGATAAAGGTAATAAACACCTATGCACCTCAAGGTAAAACAAATAGGATTGATGTATTCAAAAAAATTCAACCTTACCTACACACAGCAAGGCTACTTATTTGGGGAGGCGATTTTAATTGCAGTATAGCAAAAGAAGATGGGGGCTCTTAACTAACAAAATCTTTTGCGATAGTAATGTTTTGACTGGAATTTTTTCCACCTCTAATTTACAGGATTCATACAGAGTCATACAAAAGAAAGGGGGCTTTACTTATATAGAGGGTCCCACTCAACCAGGATTGACTTTATATTTACTTCAAATTTTTTAGAGGTAATTCAAGGGAAGGAATGGGATATGGCCTTTTCAGATCACAGAGCAGTTGAAGTAACTATTGCTTGGGGTGATAGTCCTCCTTGTGGGAAACCCCCTTGGAAATTAAATGTAGCTCTATTGAAGGAAGAATATATAAATAAAAAATGTGAGAAATTATGGGTAGCTAGACAATCTGTTCTTTGTTTATATGATACTTATGCAGATTGGTGGGTAGATACCAAAATGGCCTTTAGAACCTTTTTTCAGCAAATGGCAGGGAAGTATAATACACAACTATATTTAGATTATTTAAATCTTAGGAAGCAACTTCGCTCTTTAATTTCTAAAACAGAAACATTGAAAATGGACTATACAAAACAGATTTCAGTTATAAAAAAAGAAAGGTATCGAATTCAATATAGCAGAGCCAAAACCTTACAACAAGAGTTGAGATTTGGTACAGAAGGAAACAAACAAACCTTTGACCCTTACAAGGATAATAAAAAGAGAATAGGAAATAAAAAAATGGTACAACTAAAAGATAATCTAGGGAATTTTCATAACTCTAAGTTAGGGATCCTAGATACAATTCATAATTATATTTATGATACTATGGGTACACCTCCTACAGTGATGAATATAGAAGAATATTTATCACAGATTCCATTTCCACAGTTATCAAATCAGGACATACAAACCTTGATAGTCCCAGTTTCACAATTGGAAGTAAGGTCAGTAATCTCTTCTTTGGATAAAGGTATTTCCCCAGGAGTTGATGGCCTTACTTCAGAATTTTATAAACATTTTTTGAATTCATTATTACCAGAATTGACTCAATTGTTCAATGAATTATTACAATCAGAGCAGATTTCAGATAATATATCGCTAGCTGAGTTAATTTTTCTTTACAAAAATGGGATAAAGATTTATTACAGAATTGGAGACCTATCTGTATTTTGAATATAGATTTTAAAATCTTAGGGAAAATCCTGGCCAAATGACTAGGTCAGGTTTCTAGTTCCTTAATTTCTATGGCCCAAACGTGTTCCATAGAAAAACATAGTATCTCAGATAATTTGATTACTTCAAGAGAGCTTTTTCAAAAAACCCAAGTGGCTATGGTGGAAGGATTTTTGCTAAGTTTAGACCAGCACAAAGCTTTTCATTCAGTGGCTCATAGCTATTTGTTTAAAACTTTAACATTTTTTGGTATACTGATATAGTTTATAAAATGGATTGAAGGGCTTTATAAATCAACATATGTTATCCCAAGAGTTAATGGGTGGGCAGGGAAAAAAATACAAATTCATCGAGGGGTAAAACAGGGGTGTCCCCTAAGCCCCCTGCTTTATGTATTCTGTATTGACCCATTATTACGCACAATACAGATGAGCAGTAAGATAGAGGGTATTAGGTTAATCATGGCTACAGCTCATATATCAGTAATGGCATATGCTGATGATATTATTCTGGTTCTTAAAACATCTACTGAAGAAAAAGAAATTCTGCATTTGTTAGATAAATATTCAGAGGCCTCAGGATCCCACATTAATGCTGATAAAAGTATAGGAGTACAAGTGGGTTGACTGGAACTGTCCCAAAATCAATATGCAGGGATAACTTTAACATAAGACCCTATTACTATTTTAGGGGTACTATTTGGGTCAGGAGATCTCTCCCTTTTAAACTGGGGAAAAAATGGATATGGCGGACAATCTGTCTAAATCCTGGGTTAATCGGCACATCTCGAAACGAAAAAGAATATTATTGATTAAATCATTATTAATACCTATGTTCCTGTATATTAGTATTATATTTCTGACTCCTATACAATTGGAGACTAGATTATATGGCATTTTTTAGAGCCTTTTGGGGGAGTTGTTTGAACCCCATTAAAAGAGAGGTTACGTATAGGCCAATTAAAAAGGGAGGGATAGGGATGGTAAATCCCATTGCGTTCTATTATAGTTTATTTTTATATGCCAATATAACAAGCTGGCAGGGTCAGAAGACTAAGGACTGGCAGGAAAGAATATCTGAATGGGTGGAAATTTGTACAAATGCGTGGCAGCAGGGGAAGAGTAGATTACTCTCTAGAGTGCATATTATACCAAATTATGTGAAACTTCTTTTTTAGAAATTAATTAAATGGAAGGTGCCATGTAATCAGGTCATGGTGGCCTCTAAACATAGAATATACGAGATATTTATACAGGCAATTTGTCAAACTGCCATGGTTTTACCGACTTGTCCAGTAGCAGAACAAAATACTGAAATTTCACAGTTAATGAACAAAAGAATACCTAACTTTGCATGGGATCTACTGTGGTTGACTATCCATGGAAGATTAAATGTTAAAAATAACAACAAACATAAATCCAAAGAGGAAACATTTTGTCCCAGACCCGTCTACCAAGGTATTCTAGAAACACAAGAGCATCTTTTCCTGGAATGTTCCTATGTAAAAATGTTATGGGATGAAGTAATTCGTATTTGGAAAATACCATGGCTTCCATCATTAACCTATATGGAACTTAATTTTTCAATATATTCAACATGTTGGGCCTCTTGTTCATCAGAAACTTTACGAGTCATCTTTGCTGTTCTTAAATATTTTATCTGGCAATCCTGATGCAAATGGGTATTATAGCAAATTAATGTACCAGTAGATATATTCTGGAAAAATGTTCAGATTTCTCTAAGACAAGTTTATGAAACTGATGGAAAAAAGTTTTCAAAAAAAAAAGATGGATGCACTATGGTTTGCCTGCACCAATCTCTTATGAGACAAAGGAGGGAAAAAAAAAGAAAGCAAAAAAGAAGGCAAAAAGAAAAGTGTGATTGTGGTTCTCACACTAACAGAAGATTTTGGGTTATTATAAGGAACATTGGATGCCGAGTTTTTTTTTTATGTCAAGAATATTCTGGTACTCTCTGATTGTTACAGTACTGACTGGATAGTTATTGAATTTTAATTTCCCTATTTCCCCCAAAAATTCCCCTACTCTTTTTGATAAGTGCCATGGGATCTTTAACATCCACCTGAACCACCACAATCCAGGCAGATGGGACCTCAGTTTAACGTCTCTTCCAAAAGATGGCACCTCAGAAGTGCAGCACCCCTCTCATACTACACTACAGTGTCAGTACTGGGATATTAACCCAAGTGCCAGATGTGGGAACTGAACCCACAACCCTCTGTGTTCATTCAGGTTCAGTGTTTATTTAAAGTTGGGCCTACCATACATCCAGATGTATGGTACAGAAAATTACTGAATTAGGTTCAGCCCACTTACAGTACAATAAACAGAACCCCAGTGCTTCGAGAAGCCTTTACTCTTCATAAGGCTGCTTAAAGAGCTGGGGTTCTATTTGCAGTGTCCACATCGGTATGCTGATCATAAAATCAATGCCATATCTGAATGAGTACTTGATTCTTGCTCACTCCATGTCTTCCCCACTTGGAAAGCTGCTTGTCCCGAGTCAGTTTTGGGCTGGCAGCACCTCGCATGTGTTGGAAGATGACCAATAAGCGGCACTGAAAGACATCAGACTTCACAGACTGTGAAGGCAGCTGCTCACCCACCATCTTGGCAAGAAGAAGGCTGCAGCTGTGGCCACTGATGACAGTTGGGGTGTGGGGATGGGGGTACCGAAGGGGACAGACATAAGGACATAAAATCATAATAAACATTGTGAGACCTTCACCAGCTTTCCAAAATGCTTACCAGTAAAAGAACACTCTATGAAGTTTTTCAAATGGCAACACAATCTGGTGAACCCTCTGTCTATCATCTGACACCAGGCATCAACCAGCGTAAAATTGCCTAAAGAAGGCAGTGTGGTCATGTGGTTACTGAAATACTGGTGATTACAGATTTATAAGAACAAAAGAATATCACACAGAAGCTGGCACATGTGCCCATAGCAGCTGTCTCCTGCTTCTCAGTAGTTATACTTATACCCTTGAGGTACTTGAATGTTTCTACCCTATCCCCTCTTTCTCTCCTAACTTCCAGTGAGTACATATTGAGGTGCCTTAATTTCTCCTCATAAGTCTTGTGTTGCAAGCTCTGTACCATCTCATTCGCCCTTCTCTGGACCATCTCCAGCCTGTTAATATCCTTGCTAAGGTGCAACCTCCAGAACTCCATGTGAGGCCTGACCAAGGTTTTATATAAAGGCATCACTACCTCCCTCCTTATGCTGGTGATATCCCTGCCAATGCACCCCAGCATGTCACTGATCCTCCCAGCTACCTTACCACATTTTCAAGTCATCTAAAATAAGAACCCCCAGGTCCCTTTCCTTCTTTGTGACTGTCAGCAACTCCCTCCCCCCATCCTGTAGCTTTTCCCAGGGTTTCTGTGTACCAGGTGCATAATGTTGCAGTTTTTTGAATTAAACTTCAGTTGCCAGTCCTCAGACTATTTATCAAGCTTCCCCAGGTCCCTTCACATTTTCTCCACCCCCTCTGGGGTATCCACTGTGTTAAAGATCTTGGTGTCATCTGCAAACAGGCAGATCTTTCCCTTCAGCTCTTCTGCAATGTCACTAATGAAGACATTGAACAAGATTGACCCCAGGACTAATCCCCGTGGCACCCCACTGGTCAGCCCCTCCCCTCAGACTGCACACCATTTATCACCACTCTCTGCCTCCTGTCTGTTAGCCAGTTTCTAATCCAGTTTACCACCCTTTCCCCCATGCCCAGCCTACCCAGATAGTTTATCAGCCTCCTATGTGGGACGGTGTCAAAGGGTTTGCTGAAACCAAGGTAAGCATTGTCCACTGCCCCACTCTGATTTACTTCCTTTGTCACCCAGTCAAAGAGATCAACCAGATTTGTCTGACATGACCTCCCCACTGTGTATCCATGTCACCTATGGTCCTGGGATCCAATGGCTTCTAGATGCCCCACTATAATTTCTTTAAGCAATGTCGCCATGATCTTCCCCACTACTGAGGAGAGGCTGACTGTCCTATAGTTCCCAGCCTCCTCCCTACTGCTGGATTTGTACAGAGGGACCACATGTGCCCTCCTGCAATTCTCTGGTTCCACCCCTGTGTTGAATGACTCGGTGAACATGGCTGCCAGAGGTGCTGCTATCTCCCTTCACAGTTCTCTTAATATCCTTGGATGTATGCCATCTGGTCCAATTCACTTTGTCCATCTTCAATTTAATCACTTCCTGCAGGATTCTTCTGCCTGTGAATGGACTATTGTCCATCTCTTCGCACCTTTGCAACTGCAATACTGCTGTGGCCCTTGCCCTTCCCCCCTCTTCTGTGAATACTGAACAGAAAGACACAGTGGATGTTTTTTGGGGGGCACATGACAGTTTTTATCATGGTACTGTCACTTCCAAATACCTAAACAGCACATAATTTATTTTATTTTATTTTTACCAGGGGAGACACACTAAGCTGAAAGCTTGTTAACAGGTGTGACCTGGGAGCACAAGGAGGTTAAGTGACTTGCTCAGGGTCACACAGTATGCAAGTGGAATGAGATTCAAACCCAGGTCTACAGGTTTGCAGTGCAGAGCCTTAAACTACTGCGCTATACTGCCTCCTTATAAGCAAGCAACATTCGGCATTGACAAATGCTTGTTTATAGTCTATTTCTGTTCTTTAATATAAGTAAAGTGTTATGCATGGAAGAGAGATTTTGGATTCCTTCACTATGTGAGTGGTTGAATTCTACCATGCAAAAAGGGGAACAAGGTGCCCAAAGTCTTCCTAGAGCACAAGTATTGGGTTCCAGTTACCCAAGATAGGTACAATTGACTTTCGTGAAGTTAAGACAATGGCATATTACCCTAGACAGATGAAATCATTATCTTGTAAGCAGTTACATGCAGCTATGCAATCCTCAGTTTTTTTTTTAGTAATCTCAGTGTTCCAGAAAGTCTAGAATAAAAGGTATTAAAGAATCTTTATAATAAGTGGGTGCCACCACAGATGATGGATGTCCTATGGCTTAGTGTACATGGAAGTAATTTTAAACACAAAAGTATAGAAGAACAGAACTGCCCAAAGGCAAGTATGTACTACAGATTTAGAAATTCAACACCACTTATTTTTCTCTTGTCCATATACACAAGGATTATGGAACTCTTTTCTAGTTTTTTATAAAATGCCAGCTCTTCAAAACAATACTTATCAGTAGCTAGTATTGGGCAGTTTGGCAGCCAAATGGGAATATTTTCAAACGTCTACCTTAATAGTTCTTTTTTTGCAATCATCAGATTTTATTAGTGATAATTTAGATATGCTCCTTTGTTGCAACAGAAGCAGGTGTTTATCAGGAAATACTCATTTCCATTTGAAGAGCTTTTTAAAACGTGTATCAGGATGATTCAGAAACAGTCTCTAGATAAAAGTTAGTTTTATTATGGAATAACTTTCCAATGCATTTACTATCACTATAAATAGTGTTAAGAAGTAATAGGATTTTGATTGGGTTAAAAGGGAAGGGGTTTTCCTTGTTTGCTTCTCTTTTGCTTTGGTTTGAATTTCTCTGTTAGTCTGTATTTTAAATCAGAGAGTGTTTTCTTCCAATCCATATCACCTTTTTGTTCATATTTCAGTTCTTTATATTATATTCTTTTGTTTTGTTCTTTCTTATGCAACCATACGACCATCAATAGGCACATGGAAAGCTAATATGGCAGCCAGGTGCACTTTGATAGAGGAATACATCAGCACAGAATCTGATATGAACAGCAGGTATTCTAGTACCTGAAAAAGACCACCAGAATTTGAACAGCGGAGCCAAAATTAATGGTTCCAATCTTCACCATCAGCCTGAGATAGCAGCAAGGGGTGATGAGGGCAATCTGACTGGTCTTACAGCCCTCCCCCAAAATGGTCATCAGAGTGCCTACTAGACTCAGACTCTTTACAGCAGCTCCTTGACTGTGGCACACTCTCTCCCTTCAGCCAATCAGGAGACTGACTTTCAAATAGGGAGAGTTAGCCAAAGAAGCCCTCCAGAACTTGAAAAGTGGAGCCAGAATTAATGGCCCCTTTCTTCACTGCCAGCTCAGGACAGCAGCAGCAAGGAGTCATGAGGGCAATTTGTCTATTCTTGTAGCCCTCCCCACCATCAGTTGCTTAAATCCTCACTAAAATCAGACTTTTTGAAGCAGCTCTTTGACTTTGTGCACTCTCTCCCTTCAGCCAATCAGGAGGATCATCAGAATCACATGGTATTGAATGTTAATAAAACTAAATGTATGGTCTTCTCAAACAAACTAAGTGCTGAGGACCTCATTCCTTTTATAGACCTAAAGGGTACTCATATTGAATTTGTTGATCATTTTAAATATTTAGGGTTTATCCTTCATTCTAAGCTATCTTTTGAGAAACATGTAACTAACATTAGGAAAACCATGCATCAGTGGCTATGGGGCCTTTACCGTCTCAAATTCTGTCATACAAAAGAATCCAGATTTTTGTTAGTCCATAGTTTTTTCTTTAGTAAGTTAGATTATGGTTTACTTATTTATTCATCTACTGATACTAACTTACTGTAACATTTTAGGATAACCTATAATTCAATTCTTAGGTTTATGTTGCAGGTTTCGTATCATACTCCACACTGTTTTCTTTTTTAGTTGTCAAATTGTCTATCACTCGACCATAGGATCCAGTTTAAACATTGCATGTTTTTGTTTAAGATCATTTTAGGCCATCTTCCTACTTCAGTTTCTGGCCTATTTCCAAGGTCTATTAATGGATGTGGTACCCGATCCCAGGAGATATGCACATTTCAGTTACCACTTTTCCATAGGAGTATCGGTCAGAGATCACTATTGTTTAGGCCCCCCCAAATTTTCAATTCACTTCCATGTGACTTCATTTTCCTAAAATCAATCTAACTTTAAGCACAAGCTTATTATGCAGTTTAGAAATTTACAGAAATGTGTTTGTAATTAGATATTGTTTTAATTTCATATTGTACTTTGTTCGTGATTATGATTGTTATTGTAGCATGTTTCTGGTTGTTTGCTATGTATTTCATTTATTTTTTGTATTCGAGCTTGTCGCCTGTGAAAATGGGCAGTTTGCTCATCAGGCTTACAAGGATAAAAAATAGAAAATGAAAAATGAAAAAATAACAAATGAAAAGGATGATTTTCAACAAAGTGACTGTGTCAACACACTATGAAGACAGGTTGAAGGAATTGAATGTGTACTCCCTGGAGGAGAGGAGGGAGAGAGGGGATATGATAGGGACATACAAGTATCTTACATGGAGGAACAGGGTGCAGGAATACACTATTTTTAAGTGAAAAAGATGTTCCAGGACTAGAGGGCATGGGATGAAGTTGGAGGGAGGATGATTCAGAGGAAACATGAGGAAAAATTTCTTCACAGAACGGGTGGTGGACAAGTGGAACACCCTGCCAGAGGAAGTGGTGGGGGCTGAAACAATCACGGGATATAAGAATGCATGGGATAGACATAAAGGAATTCTGGAGGTCAGGGTTAAGGGGCAATAGACTTCTAGGAAAACATAAAGTACACTTACAAGCTCAAATGGGCAGACTGGGTGGGCCGTAGGCCCTTATCTGATGACACTGTCTATGTATCTATGTCCTCTGTATTTCAGTGGAGTTATGCAAGTGTCCCCCTGCACCTTGCACCCCCCCCTCCACGTATGAAGGATCACAGCAAAAGGAATAACAACTCTGTCTGCCTTGAGTCTGCTGGAATCTGCCATTGGTCCACCACTTGGTGGGCCACTCTGCCCCATTTATCTCAAGACTCCATGTACAGTCTAGTGCATATAAGGACATTAAGGTAAAATACAACTGCATGCTGTTGCTATCCTACTTTATTGGCATAGCCAGAGATCTTGAAACTGCCACATTTCCTGGTATTAGCTAAACATTCTATCTAGGGTACATCATAGTCACAATTATATACCTATGTCTGTAGTTAGTACCATTGAATACTAGAGTAGTCAGACATTTCTAAACTGCCAGTTCTATTGGAATTGGCTAAATACCCTTTTAGGATGGGTCCTATTAAAAACTGCATACCTTTGTATGTGTTGCTACCATTTAATTGTTATTGTCAACAGAGTCCTTGTAACTGTACTATTTAACTATAGATACTAGCTGCTTTACCTTGTTCTATTAGGAATTAGCCAAACATCCTAAACATCCTTTCTAGGGTAGGTCTGAGTTGCACTATCTTTTGTTATGGTTGTATTGTGCTGTCTTAGCAGAGGTTCTGCATTTTGCCAGCATTACAGGACCTAGCCATACACCCTTACCAGGGGAGTTCTGTGTCGTAATATCTTCTGGTAAAATTGCATTGTACTGCTCAAGTAGGAGTTTTTGAAACTACCAGCAGTATAGGTTTTGACAAAATACCCTTTCTAGGGTAGGTCTAATCTGCAACATCCATTGGCATAAATGCATTGTTCTATTCAATCAGTGGACTTAAAACTGCCAGCATTATAGGACTTTGGCCAAACACCCTTTTTAGGGTAGGCCTGTTTTTGCAATATATTCTGGTAAAAGTTAATAGTTCTACTCTAACAAGGGATCCTGAATTTGCTGGCTCGATAGGATTTGGCCATACACCCTTTCTAGGGTAGGTCTGATATGCAATATCTTTTGGTAAAATTGATTTTTCTGTTCACTGGCAGGATACCAATTTAAGATATAAAAAATTAGAGAACAAAGTATATTTTATTATTATGAGAGTCAGTCCTATCATAAAGCTAATATTATTGCACTGTCTATACCCTACATAAGAACCACATCCTAGAAACACCCTCTAATTTTTCAGTATTTAGGAAAGCATATCTTAGAACAGAAATATTACTAAAATTGAATCTAGCATATCTTGGAACAGAAATATAACTAAAACTGAATCTAGCATATCTTGGAACAGAAATATTATTAATATCATGCTTCTCCTATCTGCCATAGAACCTTTTTCCCAGAGTTCACTTTTGATTATACAAACTTATTATATAACATTTATTTGCAACAATATCCCCAACTGTTCCTTGGGTACCTTGAAACCAAATTACAACAAACAGAAGCTTCATATTAGAATCTAAATATGTTGAAGGCTGATCCTGATCATATTACATTGATCTGTTAATGTAGATGTCAACCTCAGCTCACCTATCCCAAGGTTCTCACCCACAGAGTACATATCCCTCAAGGGCCTAGAATCATATTACTAAATGTATGCAGCTTACTCAAATAAAACTGTATGGCATAAAGGCTTGGGTCACTCATAACAACCCAGATGTTAACATACTTACAGAAACTTGGTTGAATGAGTTGGTATCCCAAAATCAAATTGTCGTACTCCACTGTAACCACTTCTGCCTTGCAGACCAATCAAGGGAGGTGGCACTGTTCTCTATATAAAGAGTAAATTCAAAGCAATTAAATTTACCTTCTCTTGTAAACTGAATGAATTTGAATGCCTGGCAGTGAAGCTCACACTATCAGAGTTTGAAACCATCAATGTTATAGACTGTTATAGAGCACCAAAAAGTGGTTTAGAACTGTAGAAAGAACATCTGTGCTTTGATAAGTTCACATCAAAATGAATCTATAATATTAAAAGACCTAAACCTTGAGTGGCACTCCAAAACATCTGATAATCTAAAAAATATCTGTGACAATTTAGGGCTGATACAACTAACTAATGTACCCACTAAGCCAAACCTGAAAAATCCTGCTAAGGCTTCAACACTAGACCTTATCCTAAAAGACCTCACAAATTCTCCTATGCAACTGTGTTTCATAACGACATCAGTGATCAGAACATGGTAGCTTGTATCAGAGGAATTAAAAAAACAAGTGCCCCAACCAAACTTTATCATTAAAAGAAGGTTCACAAAATTCAAGGCCCTTGAATTCCTAGCAGATCTGGACAAATTAAACTGGCAGCAATTTTATCTCATACATACAATACAGGAAGCAACTGCTTACTATAATCATTTGCTGTTGGGAGTAATAAATCAGTATGCACCCATGTTAAACCAAAGGGTGAAATAATCTCCATGTCTCTGGTTTAGTAGTGACCTGAAAAAGGCCCTAAGAGAAAGGGACAGACTGTGGTCCATTGCTAGGAGCAGTAAATCTGAATCTGATAGGACCGCCTTCAAAATAAAGAGAAATGCATGTACCAAACCTATAAGAGATACTAAAGTGAAATTCTACCTCAGTATTATTGAAAATTCCAAAAACAACACAGCCAAACTCTGGAAGGCAGTAAAAACAATTGAGGGTCAAAAGACAGCCCCCTCATTGCCACATAAAATCAAATCTCATGGCAAAATCCTTAATGATAAGCAAATCATTTTGGAAGAATAAAATACCTACTTCGTCTAGACCAGCATGGTATTTGATACCTCATCAGCCACGTCTTACCCTGTTTCATCCATTAAAGGTGCTAACATGAATAACCAATTGACCAGCTATTTCACCTTCCAACCTATCCCCTACAAGCAGGTGGAAGATCTTTTGCTAGGCATCGACACAAACAAAAACACAAGAGCAGATGATCTAGACTTTTTTTTCTAAAAATTGGCTTCAGACCATTTACGGCACCTATAACACATCTCTTTAGTCTATTGCTCTCCATCAGTGATGATCCCCTAATCTGGAAATTGGCACACATTACACCACTGTTCAAATCTGGTGATGTTTGTAAATTAAGCAACTAAAGATCAATATCCATCTTACCTGTTCTGGTTAAACTACTTGAAAAACTTGCTAACACCCAGTTGTGTTGAATACTTAGAACAATCCAACTTACTTATGCCCATGCAATTGGGGTTCAGACCCAAACACAACACAGTTACAATACTTGCAAATGTCACAAATGATTGGCTTTCAGCCTTTGATTGCAGATATATCACAGGAAATATATTCCTCAACCTTAGTGAAACCTTTGACGTGGTCAATCATAGTATACTTTTATGCAAATTACATGATCTTAGATTAGAGGCCACTGTGCTGCTATGGTTCTCAAAACTATCTAACTAGTAAACAACAATAAGTCAAAGTGGAGGGCTTACTTTCTTCCTGCACAACTTCAATAAAGGAGCACCACAAGGATCATAGAAACATAGAAACATAGAATTTGACGGCAGATAAGGACCGCTTGGCCCACCCAGTCTGCCCATTTCCCTACCTAATGGATAAGCTGCAGATCCTAGTTAACCAGCAGCCTACTTCTTTCTACCCCCACCCCCTAGAATTGCCTTATGACTGTCCCATGCATGCTTGAATTCAACCACTGTTTTTGACTCCACAACCTCCTCTAGAAGGCTGTTCCATGCATCCACAACCTTCTCTGTGAAAAATACTTCCTTACATTACCTGAGCTGCCCCTGCCATCTTCAAATTCAGCCCCTTGTTCTTGCACACCTCTTTTTGAAAGATGCTACCCTCTTGACTTTGTTGATTCCCTTGAGGTACTTGAAAGTTTCTATCATGTCCCCCTCTCCCTCCTTTCCTCGAGGCTATACATATTAAGCTCCTTTAGTCTCTCTTCATATGTCTTCTGGTGCAGACCCTGCACCATTTTAGTTGCCCTCCTCTGGACAGCTTCCATCTTGTCTATGTCCTTGCAGAGATTGGGTCTCCAGAACTGCACACAGTACTCCAGATGGGGTCTCACCAGCTGTCTGTACAGAGGGATAACAACTTCCTGTTTTCTACTGGAGATGCCTCTCCCTATGCATCTCAGTATCCCCCCAGCCCTCCTTACTGCCATCTCACATTGCTTGCCCACATTTAAGTCATCTGATATGACTATCCCCAGGTCCCTTTCCATTTTTGTTGTTGTTAATATCTCACCCCCCATTGTGCACTCTTCCCCTGGGTTTTTTGTTTCCCAGGTGCATTACCTTGCACAATCTTAGACCCCTGCTACTCATGATCTATACCAACAATCTAAATAGAAATATCAATAAGACTACAACAAACCTTTTTGCTGATGACACTGTTCTCCATATTTCAAGGCCCACCCTACCTAAGGTATACACTGACCTCCAATCAGAATCCCACAAATTACAATTAGACCTCTACTAGGACAAACTATTACTTAATGCAAAAAAGACTAAGGTTATGTTTTTCTCATCCACTAATACTGCCCTACCCAATACATCTGCCCCTACCATAACTACCCTTTTAGGTGACATACTCATGGAAGAAGATAGCTTAAAATGCTTTGGATTATGGCTTGTTAATAGATTGTCTTTTTCAACACATATAGAGGCATGGGGCTGGATTTTCAAAGGCCAGAGAATGACGTAGGGTGCTTGCATCAAAAACAACTGAATCAAGGAGCAGGATGCATCAAACCTTGCACCAATTCTGATTTTTAATTGGTGCTTGCATCAAAAACAGGTCTACATGCACCAGAGTGGCTTGTGCCATGCTTGCACCAAGAAAATGCCTGCGCCACGTCAGAAGGCATGCCTGCATTACCAAAATGATGCAGCATCCCCTTATTTGGGATTTTCAAGGAATGTGAGTAATGTCTTTGTGCCTAAGATGCATGTCACTCTTAGACCAGTCAGAGCTGGTCTAAGGGACACTAGAGCATATAATGAGGCCCACAATAGGTGGTCAGACCTGACTATGCTACTATTAAGGGCCAACATTCTCCTGCAGGACTAGTTTAGAACATTTTGGGGGCTTAGTAAGTAAAGTAAAGTAAAAATGTATTTATATAAAGCGACCTTCCTGGGCTCAGGGCGCTTTTACAAATATTCCATACAGCAAGAATACAATACAACTTAAAATCAGTAAAACTAATAACAAAACCAATACCAGCCATTCATCAAGTCTCTGAAAAAGTCTGGTTAAATAGGAAAGCATTCAAAGATTTTTTTTAAACTTTCCATGGTCAGGCTATCCCGTATCTGGTTAGGTAGAGAATTCCACAGGGTAGGTGCCATGAAGGCAAAGGATCTTCCTCCAGATGATTTTAAGGATACCCTGGGAATCTCTAGCAATCCCTCATCAGAGGATCAGAGTAACCGGAGGGGCATTAAGACAACAGGAGTTATTTCAGGTAGTGAAGTCCCAAATCGTGTAGTGCCTTATGGGTCAGCAATGCGATCTTGAGGGTGATCTGCCACTGTATAGGCAGCCAGTGCAGTTCACCCAGCACAGGTGTTATATGACTGGATCTAGAGATTCCAGTCAACAGCCTAGCCATAGCGTTCTGCACTAGCTGCAAGTGGCGGATATCCACCCCTGGCAGCCCTAGATAGAGGGTGTTGCAGTAATCAAAACAACTGGTAACAAAAACATGGACCAAGATAGGAAGATCTTCAGGTGGAACCAGGTGTTTCACCGGGGCTATATTCCTTAGACGGAAAAAGGCTGACTTGACTACAACCAACACCTGCTCCCTCAGGGTCAGGCCCTCATCAAATGCCATGCTCAGATTACACACCTGGTCAGAGGCCACAAGTGGGGCCCCCACAAGATATAAAACTGAGGGTTCCCCCCACCCATACCCCTGTTGTCCTAAAACCAGGATCCACCACCAATACCTCAGTTTTACTTGAATTCAACCAAAGCCAACTAGTACTCATCCAATCCTGTATCTCCAACAGGCAGTTATTAAACACTGTGATAGAATCAGACTCCTATTCGGGCACAAAAGACAGGTAGAGCTGAGAGTCATCAGCAAAACAATGAAAACTCATTCCATACCATCTTATAATGTCCTCCAATGGAAGCATATACACTGCAAATAACAAGGGGGACAGTACCGAGCCCTGTGGAACCCCACAGGGCAGCCAGTGAGAGGCCAAGGAATAAATCCCCAACACCACTCTCTGAGATCTGCCCTCAAGGAAAGACTGAAACCAACTGTGGACTGCTACCCTCAGCCCACAGAAAAAACACAGGTGCTTGAGCAACACCCCATGATCCATGGTGTCAAATACTGCTGAGAGATCAAGGAGAACCAAGATGGAATGAGCTCTCTGATCTGTCACTATCAGGAGATCATTTAGTACCTGAACAAGAGTCATCTCAGTGCTGTACAATTTCCTGAAGCCAGACTGGAGAGGGGCATAGATATTGTGATCTGGTCAAATGATTCTCCAGCTGCAGAGTGACCACCTTCTCAATAACTTTCCCTACAAAGTGCAAGTTAAAGACCAGTCTGTAATTTGCTGGGCAGTCGGGATCAAGAGAAGGCTTTTTCAAGAGGGAGCATACTACCACCTCTTTTAAGGGATCTGGAAAGATCCCTCTCTCTAATGAAACCACCACTATCCCAGCTAGGACTGGGCCAATGACCTCTACACACCATACTAGTAGGCGAGTAGGGCCCGGATCCAAACTGCAGTAGGTAGGTCGCAGAGTCTGGACGATCCTCACTATATCCATGACTGCCAGTTGGCTAAAGGTGAATCAAGTCAACTGGGCATTAGTACCACCTGATTGATTAGTGCAAGGCCTAATGGGAAGTCGCTGGCTGATCTCATCCCTGAAGGTGGATACCTTGTCAGTGAAGAATTTCGCAAACTCCTCACACTGTGTTTGTGACAACGCTCGACCTGCATGTAGACAGACTAGACTGCACAGTCTGCCCACAGTCCAGAAGAGCTGGGCTGGTCTATTCCTCACTGTAGCAATTTCCCTGGACAGGAACTCTGCCTTCTTATGGGAAATTGCTGATTGGTAGATCCTATAATGATGTAGCAATCCAAGCCTATCCACCTCCAGGCGAGTTTTCTGCCAGCGTTTTTCCAATCTTCGTCCCTGCCTCTTCAACTCACAGATCTCCCCATTGAACCAGGGGGCCCCCGGGTGATGAGTAAGGAGATGAACATGAATTGGAGCAATGATATCCAAGACCCCTACCACAGCCCTATTATAGGCCAGGACCAGGGGCCCTGGGTCAGTGCTATCCACTGGAAATCCTGAGAAGTCCAGCTCCATCATTAGGCCTTCTGAGGTAACCCCTCTCAAAGGACAGAGTTGCACTAACTCCTTGGGGGCAGGCCTATTTCAGGGGCTGTGAAACTGAACCTCAGGGTGTGATGGTCAGACCAACCGATTGGTTCCACCTCCACATCGGAGACCTGCATCCCCAGATAGAACACCAAGTCCAATGTGTGCCCTCCCTCATGAGTTGCAGAGGTAATAACCCATGGCAGGCCCAATGAATCCATCAATTGGAGGAGGTTTTGTCGAAATGGCGAGAGTTTATTGTTGACCCAGGCACTGAAGTTCCCCAGAACTAACCATCTAGGAGACTCCAATACCATCTCAGTGATGAAGTCCACAACCCCCTTCAGGAACTTCCTCCCATCACCTGGTGGATGGTAGATGAGAAGGGTCCTGTAGCCTGCACCTGCACCCACTATACACTCAAAAGATTTGGTGCCTCCAACTGGCACCTCCCTGAGATCCAGATCCTGTCTAAAACAGACTACAACCCCCCCTCCACCCTCTACAGTCCACTCTCAGGTGGTGAATCACCGAGAACCCAGCCTGAACTGCAGACTCCAAAATAGGACCCGCATTTTCATCCATCCAGGTCTTGGTGATGCAAGCCAGTTCGACAGAGGCAACAAGATCCGCAACCACTGCGGTCTTATTCCTAATCAACCTGGCATTGCTTAACACCAGCCGAAAAGGATGAGAGTCCAATGATGGCCCCACTTTCTGCCTGACAAAGTCAGAGCCCTTGGGTATGGGCACAAGGCAAGGATAACCTGGCTCCTGTATCCATTTCACCCCAGAGCATCTCCTGGTTCTCACTGTCCCTATCCACCTACTCCTCTCCTCTCCTCTCCCATCCCCCCCAAGAGTTCCAGGATCCCCGACTCCTTCTGCTCCTTCATCTCAGGATGCCAAAAGCTCGACATCTATTGTAATCTATTGTAAACTTGTAAAACTAGTCCTGGCCATTTCATCTGCAGTATTTTTTGACTTAGCTTGCACCATTCTGATCCTTTGCATCAGTTTTTACTTAACTTGCCCCTTTTGTTTGACTCAGCTTGCACCATTTATTTACTCAATTTATGTTATTTGCATTCCTTGAGTCATTTTTTTGACTCAGTTTGCACCATTTTTGACTCAATGTGCATTATTTTTTTTGGTGCAGCTTGCATCATTCTCATCCCTTGCATTATTGTGTTGATGCAGTGGACCTACTGTGTCAGTTTGGGGGACTTTGTCACAGAGAAAGCTTTTCTTGCAAAATATGGCACACAGTATTTGGCGCACCTCTATCTGACACAAGCTGGTTGTTTGATACAGCTTGCATGGATCTAAGGGCCCTTTAAAAATACTGCCCATTGTGGCTTCTTTTATAGAAACAAGAACTGCTTCCCACTGACCATTCTAAGCAGGCTAGTGCAAGTTGCATTTCTCCCATTGCTGGATTATACTGTTTTAATTTATACAAGATGCTCATTGTCTTGTTTATATAAGCTGGATGTACTTTACCATAGGGCTCTTAGATACATCTCCAGTCCAGCTCCAAGAATGCATCATGGTGCCCTATACAAGACTGTGGGATGGATCTCACTAGCTACATGAAGACTTAAACTGTATTTATGGACTTACAAAGTAGCTCCAAAAAATGTACTGCAGTACATCACAAATCTTTTTACCAAGTCCTGTAGGAGCTGTTCACTAAGAAAAAACAACTATATCATTTTCTACATTCTGAGGTCTGCTGCCCACTAGGGTAAAGCGGCAATAAGTAGAGTCATTCCTACAATGTGGAACATAATGCAGAATTCTCTCAAACTTACCAGCCCGGTAGGCTGTACTGTCTTCAAATCTCTGACAATTTATGTAAAGGACTCTGTATGAGTAATGGCACAATTAAATGACTGTTCATTACTGTTCAAGTTATATGTATTGCTCCATACCTACAAATGTGTACTTCAAATTGTCTCCTATTGTTTCTTATTACTCTGTTTTTGCCATATTTCATATTGTTTACTACTGTACCTTATTAGTCTGTCTTTGTTATAATATATCCATATACTTGTTATTGGTTTATATTCCTGTCTCTTGATTTATACTGTATGCTGTTCTACTCAGGCCCTCCATGAAAATGAGCTTGCTCAATGGAGCCTTATCCTGGTGAAATAAATAAACTAATTTAAATAAAAAAAAAATTCCCATACTGTTTTTGAGAAGTGCCATGAGATGTTTATTGGCTTCATTGTCCAACCGAACAACCACTAGAATAGGTAGATGGGACATCAGCTTATCACCCCATCTGAAAGATGGCACCTCAGGAGTGCAGCATCCCCTCATGCTGTACTACACTGTCAGTATTGGTGTTTTCCCCATTAATAACACAATTAATGATGAGTCTGCCTCCCCCCCTTTCCAGGCATGCATGCTGCTGCTGTCACGTGACAATGTAACTTATGAAGAGTGTACTGTGGGTTATGGAGAATCTGCTGGGTTATTGCCAGAACAATCATGGATTTGTACCAGTAGTAGTCCCTTTGGGAGGGGGGTGCTAGGAAGGGGGACTCAGTGAAAAGATTTTATAAAACAATGGTTGGAAATGGAGGCTGACAGCATTCAAAAAGTAATCCTATTAGCTGGGAATCTTCATGTACATATTGAATATTTAAACCTTGATTGAGTAATTGATTGATTGATTGATTGATTTCAATAATTTTATCAGGAAAGACATACTAAGCTGGTAACAGCTCATTTCCTGATGTGTATTGGGGAAGGGGGAAGGGAAAACAGAGGTACACTAAGAACAATAAATACAAATACAGTTAATTCAAATACAATTAATACAAATAGGAAAGTATCCATTATAAATGACAATTTTGCAATGACAGATTTTGTGCAAGTAAAATATATTGCAATACAATAGTACAATAACATTCTGGAGGGCAATAACATTTGCAATGTGGAAAAGGCAATACTGAGTTTAGGAAGGTGGTCAAATGTTGTTGGAAAAGGAGGGTGGACTAGCAAACTGCGCTAGTGTAGGTGTAGGGTAATAGGGGGAACAATGGGGAGGAGGAGTAGGAGGGTGGAGGGCAGTAGCCCTGGGTCCTGTAACAGGGGTAACTGCAGGACTGAGTGGTGAAGTCTTGGAGGACAGAGGTTAGTAATTGATGGGAAGAGGAAGAGCAGATGGCAGTGGGGAGAGAACCTCAACGTTTAGGGAAACAGAAAGAGAAGGCAACTTGACCAACACTGGAATTCACTGAAGGGAGTGCAAGAGAACAAGAGCCAGAGTTGCAGAGGGAGTAGGAAGTGGTAGGGGGCAGGTGAGGAAGCAAGGTAGTAGAGGAGGAAGCCAAGACAGTAGTCAGAGATAAAGGAAGCACAATGTGTGAGATGTCTGGACTCAGGGGAGGGTAAGGAAAATGAGAAATACAGGGAGCAATGATAGGTGTAGAGGCAACAGTTCAGGGAAAAGTGGTAAAAGGAGGGGTGGACTAGGGAGCAATACTATATACTTTGTCATAATAGTTGAAGATGAGTTTCATCTTTGAAAGACTCTAATCGCAGGAAGCAGGATACATCCCTCTATGTAAACAAGCATGAAAATTCCTATGCCATCACAATATATTAATGGATCCCCAGGATTTGCCCTAGAAAGAAATGAGTGATCACAAGACACGGACATACAATGGAATCCCTGCACTTATAAACGTACCAATTATTTGGGAACAATAGCATTTAAGCTATAAATTGGGAACTGCCTAAATATTCAAAGGTACTGCAGCCTCAAATGTGTTTAATTATAAATCTACTGTTTCACTATGTTTTACATTTTTGTATTTGTAAGTATGTTTATGATATAATGTGATGCCGTCAGTGGGGACTATATAAGTTTGGAATGGTCTCCATAGAGCCACCCCTTGATGAAGTCTTTTCTACAGGTGAAGTGCTGGGGTAGAGTGTTGATGATTTGAAGACTGGCAGAGGCCTTTAATTGTATTAAAATAAAATTATTATTTTTTCTGACAAACAGCATGGCCTCCATTTGTTTCCACTGGTAGTGCAAACCTTGTGGAACTGACTTGTTTGCCGCAGTTAGCCACCCCCCCTTCCCATTTCCACCTCTCCTGTTCACTTGAGCACAGTGATTGTTTTGGAAGATTTAGAGGAAGCACAGACTCCTCTCACAGTTTAATGGAAATAACACACCACTCAACAGCAAATAACTATGCCACAGCCTCCGCACTGGATGCTGAAGGAAAAAAATATCAACCACCTCAGAAATAAAACAGATGAGGCAGAACTCAATACCGAGCTGCTCAGCTTCACCAGTGAAGCAGAACAGTAGTAGGAGATAAAGATTGTGCATCCCAGAGCTACAGTGGCAGCAAGGCATTGGCAAAACCAGAGGATGACTTGGCTCCCTTCTATCTTTTAACAGGTATGTCCCCCTCTGGGTGCTCCACAAACCAGCACTCCAGTGAGTGAGAGTCAGCCACTTGCACCACTGACCATGAGACCACTGACTCCAGACACAAACCAGCCTGTGGTCAGCCAGTACAGAACAAAGAAGGGGCCTCCAGATGCCCTCACTAGCTTCTAAACCACATGTCTGGAAGCCTCTCCTGAAACTCAAAAAAAACACACTGTGCTCAAAGCCAAGCCACAACCTGCAACACAACCCATGACCCAAGCTTTTGATTAGCTCAGCTAAAGGAGAAGGTACTGTTACTCCTGGTTTGACAAGCTGCAGCCAGCTTTCAATACAGAATTCACTAAGGGGAGCAAGCAGCTTTGCATCTGCCAAACTTGGTGAATTATTGGGACCTCTGTGATGAGCCCATATACAAACTATGATGAATGGGAAATTGCAAATGACTTATACACCTTAATACCTGTTTAATACATTGAGGCAAATGATTTGTGGATGTTAGTATATATTTAATAGCACCCCATATGAGTTCCTAATATTAAGTGAACTGACTCCTTGAAGGTACAAACGATAGCTCCTGCAGAGAACCCTTTCGTAATCTCCCACCCAGGTAGGCATGGCCATGCTGATATTGATAAACACTGCATAGTCACACAGGAAGGACTACCTTCATAATAGTAAACTACCATTGCTACCCTATGAGCTGCCAAATTGTCCCAAACAAAAACACCGAGATCAGATTCAGGACCTTGTGCATGGTATTAGCTCCTTCTAAGTCAATATGTCATACACTTTGCAGCTCATGATATAAATGTATAACGGGAACAGCACGGTAGGAAAGAGTGAGAGGGTGCAAAACTGCAAAAGGATGCATGTGCGGTAGTGCACCCTCTCACTTTTCCTGGTACAGAATAAGAATCCTGCTGGGACAAGGGATCGCCAAGCAGCTGTTGTGGCTCAATGGGATGAGCCACTGTCAGCAAGGGAGGCAGTGCATCTGTGGGACAGGTTTCAATTCCTGGTCCCAGATGCATGGACTTTTTATATTTTTCACACTTTGTGTGAATTTAATTGTTAACCCCCCTGGAATTAATTATTTTAGATGGGGGGGTTCAGGGGTGCAGCACCCCGTAATGGGTGGTGTGGGGTGAACACCCCACAAAGCAAAGACCAATGCCACTGGCAATATATTGCACTGTATTGGCAGTGCATTATATTGCTACAGCATAATGTCTTGCGACATTATGACCCCATGCTGTAATACCTGGTAAGCAGACCCCCATTATTGCCCCTCCCAAGAACTAGGGAGGTCAACTGAGGTCAAGCTAAGTCACAAACTGCAGCACTGCCCTTGCCTTGAGACTCTGTTTAGATTAGTGGAGAAATTGGCTGTTTTAATTTGTGGTCTGACAGAGCTGCAGCCAGTTTCCACTTCAGAATTCCTGAGTGGAGTGAGCTGCCTTGCATTAACTGAACTCGAGGATTGTCCGTAACCTATAGGGCAGAATTACATACACCCATATGCAAACTAAGAAGATTAACTCGACAGGAGCACTTTAAGAGTTCCACCATTTGTGGTCTGTATACTTTTAACAGTGCATCCTGGAGCTTTCTGAGCAAAATCAAGCCATAATCAGCATGCCACAAACACATGCGAATACGTCATGAACCATAAGTGCTACACACAAAGTATAAGTGGCAAAGTTCTTCAGCACAAAATTACCTTTCTAGTCATCCTATGGAATTAATAATAAGCAATTTGGTTCTATACTAGTCGAAATAAGGATTTTGTTTTTGCACAAAAAAAGGCAACGTAAGCCATTTTTGGTGAGGAAATATGTAACATATCAACACAAAAGTAAGCATCCATGCATGAGATGTAGTTACAATAGTACATTTGTACTAAAAAGCTATTTTTCTGGTATAAAACATGTATTTTTCCCCATTTTATTCAAGGTGCTTAGGTGAGGCTTGATTGCCAAAATGTCTGCCATGCACACCATGCCATAAACAAATGCAAATAACTCCTAAAGTATACATGATACACATGAAATACCAGTGACAAAATTGTTCAACACAAAAGTACCTTTCTAATGGTGCTATGTAGTAAATTCTAATCAATTCTGTCTGGCAGGTAATATTAAAATACATGAGTGACATCTCCAGATGTTGCTAGGGTACACAGGAAGTATGTAGCTGACTTCTGTAGTCGTTCTGTGACACACTGCAGTTCATTTGCTACCACCTATAGGGGTGTTCTAGGAGGCAATGAGTTAAGATGTAACAAAATTTATAGATGTCAGTACCTATTAATCTGCATCCTGTATGTGTCCCCCAATATCAAGTAAACTGATCTTCTGAAGGTATGTATGCTAGGTCCTTAGGGGAACCGTATAGTTAACTCTTGCCTAGGTAGGTATGGCCATGTTGGAATTGACAAACTGTGTGTGGTCTTACAGTGAGGGCTTGCTCTGTTAACCACAAACTACTACTGATACCCCATTAGTGGCAAAGGTGATCCAAACAAAACAAAATAATTATTATCAGATGCAGATACCTGGGCAATGTATTTACAGTATGCAATACCTGTTAATCAGGACCCCGCAAATGCTTGCTGCAACACAGTTTCTGCATTCCCACTAATTAACCAGAGAAGATCTGAAAATAGACCTGAAAGACTGGCAATTATGGTGGCGGTGAAGCTTAGGGAGAAAAATATAGCATTCAGGAAATACAACTAAATACAGAAGGAGCCGCACAGAAACCTGTACCAGTTAAAGCAAAAGGAAGTGGGAAAGGCAGTCAGAATAGCAAAGGCCAAAACCAAGGAAAGGATAGCCAACTCAGTTAAGAAGGGGGACAAAAACCTTTTATAGGTGCAATAGGGAGCAAGGAAAGACCTAGGGAGGGATAGTGATGCTTAAAAAGGGGAGTGGGAGTGGGCAGAGGGTGACAGTGAAAATGCAGGGATACTGAACAAATACTTCTGCTCATTATACACAAAAGGAGAGGAGGGGGAGATACCTAAACCAACAATAGAAGCTGTCTGGATAGAGAGGTCAATACCAGTCCATTCACAGAAGAAATGATCCTGAAAGAACTCCTAAAACTCAAGGTGGACAAAGCAATGGGACCTGAAGGAATTCACCCCAGAATTCTAAAAGAACTAAGGGGAGAACTAGTGACACCATTGACTACCCTTTTTAACAAATCATGGGAGGAAGGTGTGGTACCAGAGGACTGGAGGTGAGCATATATGTGATTCCCCTTCACAAAAGTGGGAGTAAAGCAGACGCAAGAAACTACAGACCTGTTAGTTTCACCTCAGTAGTAGGGAAAATGATGGAATCACTTCTGAAAGAAAGAATTGTTGAGTACCTAGAGGCCAGCGGGGCTCTGGACACAAAGCAGCATACATTTACAGCAGGAAGGTCATGTCAGATAAATCTAATAGATTTCTTTGACTTGGTGACCAAAGTAGTAGACCAGGGAGGGGCAGTGGACATGGCCTACCAAGACTTTAGCAAGGCATTTGACACAGTCCCACACAAAAGATAAATAAACAAGTTAGCCAGCCTGGGAATGGGTCCCAGGGTGGTAGCCTTGGAAAAGAAATGGCTGGACATCAGGACGCTGAGGGTAATAGTAAATGGAGTCCAATCCAAAGAAAGGGGGGTTACTAGCAGGGTACCACATAGTTCAGTACTGGGACCGGTCCTCTTTAATGTCTTTATAGGTGACATTGTGGTGGGACTAGAAGGAAAAGTATGCCTCTTTGCAGACAGCACAATGATCTTCAATGGCTGATACACAAGTGGGGTGGAAAGGATGAGAAGGGACTTGGCAAGGTTGGAGGAATGGTCAAAAGTATGGCAGCTTAAATTCAATGCAAAGAAGTGCAAAGTAATGCACCTGGGAAACAAAAAACCCAGGGGAAGAGTGCACAATGAGTGGGGGAGGTATTAATAACAACAAAAATGGAAAGGGACCTGTCATATCAGACAACCAAATAGTAGGCAAGTAATGTGAGAAGGCAGTAAGGAGGGCTGGGGGATACTGGGATGCATATGGAGTGGCATCACCAGTAGAAAACAGGATGTTGTTATCCCTACTGTACAGACAGTTCATGATACCCCATCAGGAGTACTGCATGCAGTTCTGGAGACCCCACCTCTGCAAGTGCAAAAGACAGGATGGAGGCAGTCGAGAGGAAGGCAACTAAAATGGTGCAGGGTCTGTACCAGAAGTCATACGAAGAGATACTTAAAGAGCTTAATATGTATACCATTGAGGAAAGAAAGGGGGGGGGGACAAGACCTCTAGGGAATCAAAGTCCAAGACGGTAGCTACTTTCAGAAAAAGAGATGTGCAAGAACAAGAGGCACAATTTGAAGATAAAGAGGTGACAGCTTGGGGCAATGTGAGAAAGTATTTTTTCATGGACAGGGTGGGGGGACACATGGAACCACCTTCCTGAGGAAGTTGTGGGGTCAAAAGCAGTGGGGGAATTCAAGAATGCATTGTAAAGACATAAGGCAATTCTAGTGGGGGGGTAGGAGGAAGTAGGCTGTTGGTGAACTAGGATCTGCATCTTATCCAATAGGTCGGGAAATAGGAAAACTGTGTGGGTCAAGCTGTCTTTATCTGCCATCAAAGTATATGTTTCTATGTTTCTAGATAAAACACACGCCTAAATGCAAAGAGAAGATCACCTTGCAATCAATATTGTATTATATACACATTATTTACATCACATGGGCATCAGATGTAGCATGTGATACCTAATACTCATGGAGGTGCTTGCCCAGAGCTCTGAGTGTTTGTTGCTATGTAGAATACTTAAATAATATATCCCCTATATACACTTGACCATGCTATCCTATAAAGTGCGGAAAGGCCAGGGTGGCAGGCAGTTACCTGGAATATTGATTTGATCAACTAAGAATCAAGGCAATGTAACTAGCAGCTGGGCACAACAGCAGCCAGATCTCAGTGCTGAATGCATGTAGGGGAACAAGTTGCCTTACCTATGTCATACTTTGTAACTTAATGTGATCTATGGGTCAGATCTAACTACAAATTGTGAGAAATGCCATGCAATAAATTAGGTATATAGTATACCACATTTGAAACAATATCCCATCTGCTTTCCCCGGCACCCGTTGAATCTATTCCCCAAAGTATAATACTAGCTCTGAAGAAGTATAATCTTGTAACCCCATGGCCATTTTGATACTGACACACACTGTTTCACCAAGATGGCCCACTTTTCTAACCAGAAATGAATATTGCTATTCCCGTGAATGGCCAAGATGAACCAAATAGAGAAACAAGTATCAAAGGCAGGAGCCACGTATCTCTCATATTTAATGTTTGTATATTGCAAACCCTATATCTCAGCTAATTAACTCCCAAGGATTAGAAAATGGACCCTGTGATTCTGACAACTTTGATGCAGGCTGAACATGCGCTGGTTCCACCACAATGCTTCAGCAACAAAGATGTCAATGTCCAACACAGCGACAGAAATATACTGACAGCAACCATGTCGCCTGGCAAATCTGTTGATGGACTGCAATGGCACCCCAAGCACCAGGGGCCTTTCTACATTGTCTGCAGGGGGGCTTTACCCCCCACACCACCAGAATTATAGATAATCAACTCTGAGGGGGCCAGATTACTGGGAAGAGTGGCTAACACCAGGAGTCATTGTATCGGTACAGCGCTCTGACAACACATTCAACACTGTGGATGTTGAATGGGTTGTGTTGCTGTAATGGTTTCACTATCGGGGGTTCACTCCAACAATAGTATACCACATACACCTAAGAGCGAATGAGAACCCACCATGCAGTATCCTATATACATCATGCTGGAATTACATACAGCATATAATCCAAAGGACCACAAAGGTACCTACCATAAGACCAGAAGGCCCAGTATTAGTCAAAATCTGTAGATGATTTCTCGCCCCTGTAAGCACAACCACGCTGACTTGGGAGGTGCAGAGAGACCATGGCAGCAGGCTGTTATCACAGCAAGCATACAGTCTACTCCTTGAAGGCACATGGTGCCCTAAGAAGAGAAGTATGCAATTCTAGTGCTAAGCTACCTAGCCTCCAAACTCCATTTTTATATTTTCCACTGGGTGTCCCCAATTTATCCCCCTCATGAACTGATGTGGGAAACGCCCGCTAGGTCTCACACTGATGACACAGTATAACTACACCACTGAACACCTATGTGTGTGATGCTAAGGTACACAATTATGTTGGGACCACTCAAAGGAAGCTTCTTGATGAAGCTGCACTACAGCACAATTATATGCAGCCCTATATGACCTGATAAGCCAACAGGAGTCCCCCTATATACCACTAGACAACTTTACTAGTCCCTCCCAGGCAGCTTAAGGGCACTAAAAAAAGATTAACAGCCCATGCCATTCTCCCCCCCTCATAAACCCTAAGAAATGAGTCTGGGAATCTACACCAACAAGATCCCAATGATTGAACCAGGTGGCACCTCAAGCCTTACCTAACAGGGAGAGTCAACTTGCACACAAACCAGCAACTATTAAAGAATTGGAGTCACATGTTTGCCCTGGGGAGTACTCTGAAGATGTGACTCTTTCTTATGTAGTTTTCAGATGGCCACACATCTCTCTAAAAAATCTTAGTGTTAGACTGAGAGGATAGAGAAAGGGCTGATGGCTAACCACATCCCTACCAATACCCCACAGGGCAGAACTATCCCCCACATTTAAGGCATCCCTAAAGAATACCTCAGCTCATTTGACTTTGTAAGGGAAGGGAAGGGAAGGTAAGGTCACCAGTGGGGTACCTCAGGGGTCAGTACTGGGGCCACTCCTTTTCAATATTTTTATGTCACCCCCCGATGATCTCAGAGGACGTGAGGGCTTGGATTGCAGCCCTCCCCCACAGCCAACAGCAGGATAAGCTCCCCAGGTACAGCAGCCACACAACTAAGGAGTTGCCCTACTCGCTGATCATGACCGCGCTCTGCAGCTCGGAGGATTTTTGAATTTGCTCAGCTTGGCGCATTTTTTACAATTAACTGTAGGCATACAAGTGGAGATAGTTTTTTTATTCCACTTTTCCACGCCGTCCCCCCCGACGATCTCGGAGGTCATGAGGGCTTGGATTGCAGCCCTCACCCACAGCCAACAGCAGGATAAGCTCCCCAGCCATCCCCCTGACAATCCTGGAGGTCATGAGGGCTTGGATTGCAGCCCTCCCCCACAGCCAACAGCAGGATAAGCTACCCAGCCATCCCCCCCGATGATCCCGGAGGTCGTGAGGGCTTGGATTGCAGCCCTCCCCCACAGCCAACAGTAGGATAAGCTCCCCAGATACAGCAGCCACACAACTAAGGAGTCACCCTGCTCGCTGATCGCTACCATGTTCCGCAGCTCAGAGGATTTTTGAATTTGCTCAACCTGGTGCCTTTTTTACAATGAACTGTAGGTGTACAAGTGGAGATAGTTTTTTCATTTTGCTTTTCCACTGTAAGCCTTAGTAAGCCTCAACTTTCAGCATGTTACCTTAATGCATTAGGTTGCCTTAATTTGAGTCCAAGTGGAGATAGTTTCCAATTATTTTCTGCCTTTCCACTGTTAGCATAACTTCCTCTTGTTACCTTAAGCGTAGGTCACTTAAATTACTGTTTGAGTGCTTAGACTGTTGTACATTTAACAAGTCCCTGAAAAACCAGCTTATTGAAGTTTATAGTGCTGAGAGTTTATAGTGCAGAAAAAAAGCAGAGTCTTCAGTTTCAGTTAATTTTGTTCATTACTGCAAAAAAAGGCCGATTAAACCATCCTCCCTGCATCTTTCCCCCACCCCTTACCTACTTAACCCATGTCTCTCACTCTCCTTCCTCCACAGCCGTCCCTCCTGATGAGCCCGGTGGTCATGAGGGCTTGGACTGCAGCCCTCCCCCACAGCCAACAGCAGGATAAGCTCCTCAGGTACAGCAGCCACACAACTAAGGAGTCGCCCTGCTCACTGATCACGACCGCGCTCTGCAGCTTGGAGGATTTTTTCCCCGCCAAACGCTACGCGTTCGGCTCCCCACCACCCCGACCACCAGCCTTGGTCTGCTCTTCCTTATGTAGGGAATAGGCAGTCACGTGGTGCGAATTTAACCTATCTACCCACTTCTCCATCTGCAGCTTATACAGGATCTCCTCTAGTAGCCACTCTTCTCAATTTCTTAACACCTAACCATCTCCACAACAAATATGCTACCATTTCACTGGATAGCTATACTTATAGCCTTTATGACCCCCCCATATCGCTCTACCACACCCCCTCAGGATCTAACACTAAACAACAGCCACCCTGCTGGCCAATACATAATTTCCTGGTACTGTCCAGTCTTCCTAACCCCCAAACCCACCTACACCATGCTACGTCACCAGACAGGTGCATACTCCCTATCAGTGCCTGCTCTCAACCCCTGCACATGCAGTACTTGTTGCATAGCTACCTTGATACCCCGCAGACCACAACCCCCTATCCATCCTGCGGCCCTCCCACCGGGTACACAACCCCTTGACATCATGTCAGCCCACCTCCTATGCCCACTTCCAATACCTAGCACCAAGCTCCTCACCGTAGCCACACTACCTACCCTGGACACGGACCCAAACCTCCCACCCCACCACTGGACCATGCATCCCCTATGCGCCAATCATCCCACTGATACTACTGTGGTACCACAATGGACACTACTCAGCCTGGCCTCTCCCATCCTACAGGACCTAGCTACTCCCACCTCTGCACAGTGCCGTTCCCCCTCCCCAATGGTTCCTAAGCTCATGAAGAAGCATTTAAGGCTGGCCTCCCTGCGCATCCTACTTCTACTACTCCTTCTTTCTGGAGACGTACACCCCAACTCAGGACCTACCATCCCCACCCCTAGGGTTTCTACAGCCAAGAGCCTCATGATAACCTCCCTCAATATATGTAGCGTCCTCAAGAAATTTGATTCCTTTCAGGGATGGGTTGTCCAGAATCGCCCCAATGTCATCTCAGTTGTTGAGACCTGGCTCAACAACCACACCCGACTCTGCTGTCTCACTCCCTGGCTTCACACTGTACCGAGCAGATAGAACCTCAAAGAAAGGGGGTGGTTGTGCCCTGTATGTCCAGGAATCACTTCAGTGTCTCGACCTACCCTCCCCATCACTAGAGCACTGGGCCCAATCCCTCACACTGAGGATCACTCTTGCCCGTAACAGAGCCCATCTGTTCCTCTCCTCTGTATACATCCCTCCCTAAAATCAGAAGACAGCTTTCCTCTCAGTCCTCAACCATCTCCAGAATCCCTAGCAATGCTGACATCATTTACCTCGAAGACTTCAATACAAACTGGCTGGCTGACACTTCAGCCCCTGTTAGGGATGTTGCAACTACCCAGAACCTGACCCAGCTTGTGACTTCTGCCACAAGAATAAACCAGAGGACTGGTACTGCCACCCTCCTAGATCTAGTGCTCACTAACTCCCCACATAAAGCAACTCAGATCAGGGTACTACCTGATGTTCTGAGTGACCACTCCCCAGCACCATGTCAATGGTCGTACTATATCAACAACCTCCCCCAAAACTGTCTTACAACGCCACCTCAAACCTGGCAAACTCCAGTCACTTAAACAGTACCTACTAGCTACTGACTGGTCCCCCATAAAAAATGCGCAGAACATTGACTCTGCCCTCGACTATTTCATTCATATGTTCAACACAGCCTGCAACCGGTTTGCACCCCTAGCCAAACAATTAAAGGTGCCAACTCAACTTGGCTGTCCCAAGCCCTTTTGGACCAGATACATGAACGAGACAACCTGTAGCACACTGCACAGGATACCAGAAAACCCCTTGGCAGGCAGCACTATCAGGAAGCGAGCAACAAGTGTACATGGGATATCCATAAAGTAAAGGCTGACTACTATAAAACCGTGCTCACCAATACATGGGGCGCAGGTCACAGGTTTTGGGGCTCACTTAAGTGGCAAAGCACCCTCTGCCCCGCCAACCCATATCCTGGCCAATGGATCTATCAGCTCTGACCCAGCCCTTATTGCTGACACATTAAATGACTCCTTCTCTGACCTCTCTGTTGTCCTCCCCCAAAATTTCTTCTCCCCTACTCACCCCACCCCACACTACCCCTCACCAACCCCACTTTCTACTTTAAAGCTGTTTCCCAGTGTGAAGCTGCCCCTCTCCTACTCAAAGCCCTCAGCAAATCCCGTTTCAGCAGTGTCTCACTGGATTTAAAACTGCTTAGACTCTCATTCAACGAAGTTCTCCTCCCCCTCACAATGCTCTTGAACTGCTCCCTTACCTTGGGACAATTCCCTTCCAAATGGAAATCTGATCTAATCCCTCCTATCCTTAAAAGTGGTGACCGCACCCAGCCTGAGAACTACTGCCCAATATCAATCCTGCCCCCACTCTCCAAAACACTGGAAAAAATCGTGGACATACAACTGACAGACTACCTCACTAAATATAGTATTCTGTGTCCCGAACAACACGGCTTCTGATAGAACCATAGCACCACCACTGCCATCTTGGAATTTACAAACACCCTCCATGCATCCCTGGACACTGGAAACACTACTGGTGCAGTCTTTATAGACCTCTCAAAGGCATTTGATACCGTGCACCACTCACTTCTCCTGAGCTCCCTCACTCAGTTAGGTCTTTCCAATGAGTCCACTGACTGGTTTGCCAGCTATCTGTCTTGTAGAACCCAGATAGTCTGGATTGCCCACTCCCTATCATCCCCCCCACCAAGTCAGGGTGGGGGAACCTCAAGGCTCTATCATTGGCCCACTTCTCTTCTCTTCTCCCTTTACCTCAACACCCTGCCCAAAGCCTGCTCTGGGAAAATGCTACTGTATGCAGATGATGAAGTCCTCTACAGCTCCCACACTGACCCCACTGCCCTCCGCTCTGCACTCCAGAAATCCTTCTCTGACGCTTAGTCCTGGTTCATTCAGCATAGGTTAGTATTAAATTACAAAAAAACTAAATCTATGATGTTTGCACACCCCCAAAATAAGAACCTAGGACAACCCCTGCACATTCTGAACACACTAAATGACCCCCTTGAACAGGTTAACACTTTCAAATACCTTGGCATCACCCTAGACACAGGTCTCACCTTCCATGATCATATCCAGTTACTAAATACCACCGCCAACGTACGCATTGGTCTCCTTCACCGCTATAAGCACTGTCTGCCTCCGGACTCGCTCCGCCTAGCCATCTCTACATCTATTCTATCACTAATTGACTATGGTATCATCATCTACAGAGCGGCCAACACCACCCACCTACACAAGATTAGACTGGCCCTCAATAAGGCCTGCAGACTGGCTACAGGCTGTCCTAGACTCACTCATACATGCACCCTCTATGCCTCAGCAAATTGGCTCAGTTTTGATGGAAGGCTAAAGTAGCAAGCCTGCCTCTTTGCATAGAAAATCATCTCAGGATTACTCCCTCCGGCCCTTTCTCCACTACTTCAGGGCCCATTGACCAGCCATTTCACACAGCAGTCAGCAACCTCCCACTTTAGGGTACCTTGCTGCAAACCCACATCTGGCCAAAAAATATTTCGATATCTGGCCCCAACCTGGCTTAACTCACTTCCAAACTCCATTCTCACTGAACCCAAACTTGGTTGGTTCAAGTACTGTATGCCTCCCACTGATGGAAACAATGTGAAAAAGAACTGGCATATCTTAAACAAACTCTGACCCAAAAATTAAAAATATACAATGCTGATCTGAAAGCAAAAGCCACAACCCTATTACTCAAAGAAATACTAAACCTACGGTGATAAATTAACACCCTAACAGCCAGGAAGAATAACTGCCCATACTAAGCTTAAAACACCAGTTCTGGGAAGGAGGAGAAAAGTGCCGTAAACTAATAGCATACCATTTTAAGGGACAGCAATCAAAGAAAGCTATTGCCTCACTCTATAACACACTGGAAAATGTGTACAATGCCAACATTTATTAACAAGGCAATGACCGAATTCTGCACCCATTTATACTCATTGGTGAACTCCCCAAGCTCTGACCACCTCTCGGCGTTTCTCACCTCACTCACCCTCCCAAACTAATACTGGAACAGGTCAACAGTCTGGACATCCCTTTTCCAAGATAGAGATCTCTAATGCCATACAAACCCTGGACAATTGCAAAGCCCTAGAGCACAATGGTTTGTCAACATAGATCTGCCAAGATTTTTCAACCCAATTGTCACCAATACTGGAATAATTATATGCTGAAATCAGACATACCAGACAGTTTCCACCTACCATGGCCACTGCTACAATCACCATACTTCCTAAGCCTGGGAAAGACCCTACACTATTGGCCAGGTACCGCCCTATCTCACTTGCTATTGTTGATAGTAACATTTATGCTAAGGTCATGACCCAGTGATTAGAAAACCTCCTTCCCCTCCTGATACACCCTTTCCAGGTGAGGACTCTTCAAGGAGGACTAAGCACTGACCATATAGGCACACTATTGGATCTCATACACATAGCTAAAGATTTTCCCACCCCAGCCACAGCAGTTGCAGTTGACTTCGAGAAAGCCTTTGACTCAGTGAAGTGAGAATACATTTATGTGACAAAGAACCTCTGTGTGCAAACACTGAGGCAAGGGTTACCCCAAAGGGCATTTGGCTGGGAAGCCAAGTTTCAAGAAAATACAAAATCACACATGCCCACACAATGCAAAGCATCATGCGATGCATATGCTAATCACCACAGAATGTTATGCTGGTTCAACTTTTAGCAGAATTGCATGGTGCTGAAAGGCCTCTCACACAGTTTGCAAAAGGTGCTAACAGATGACATAGACACGAGTTTTGTCCTACCACGACTCATCAATATGTCTCATCTGTTTGACACCCCAGTATAATGAACCAGCTACCCTAAGACGGTCTGTCTGGGTTATGTTTTGGTGAACCCATTAAAATAAAAAACTATTTAAAAGACAAAGAACCTCTGTGCGCAAACACTGAGGCAAGGGTTACCACAAAGGGCATTTGGCTGGGAAGCCAAGTTTCAAGAAAATACAAAATCACACATGCCCACTCAATGCAAAACATCATGTGCTGCATATGCAAATCACCACAGATTGTTATGCTGGTTCAACTTTAAGCAGAATTGCATGGTGCCGAAAGGCCTCTCACACAGTTTGCAAAGGGTGCTAACAGATGACATAGACAGGTGTTTTGTCCTACCAGGACTCATCAGTATGTTTCGTCTGTTTGACACCCCAGTGTAAAGAACCAGCTACCTTAAGATGGGCTGTCTGGGTTATGTTGTGGTGAACCCATTAAAATAAAAAAACTATTTAAAAGACAAAGAACCTCTGTGCGCAAACACTGAGGCAACTGTACCCCAAAGGGCATTTGGCTGAGAAGCCAAGTTTCAAGAAAATACAAAATCACACTTGCCCATACAATGCAAAGAATCATGCGCTGCATATGCAAATCACCACAGAATGTTATGCTGGTTCAACTTTAAGCAGAATTGCATGATGCCAAAAGGCCTCTCACACAGTTTGCAAAGGGTGCTAACAGATGACATAGACATGTGTTTCGTTCTTCAAGGACTCATCAGTATGTCTCATCTGTTTGACGCCCCAGTCTAATGAACCAGCTACCCTAAGACGGTCTGTCTGGGTTATGTTGTGGTGAACCCATTAAAATAAAAAACTATTTAAAAGACAAAGAACCTCTGTGCACAAACACTGAGGCAAGGGTTACCACAAAGGGCATTTGGCTCGGATGCCAAGTTTCAAGAAAATACAAAATCACACATGCCCACACTATGCAATGCCTCATGCGCTGCATATGCAAATCACCACAGAATGTCATGCTTGTTCAACTTTAAGCAGAATTGCATGGTGCCGAAATTTCTGTCACACAGTTTGCAAAGGGTGCTAACAGATGACATAGACACGTGTTTCGTCCTACCAGGACTCATCAGTATGTCTTGTCTGTTTGACACCCCAGTGTAATGAACCAGCTACCCTAAGACAGTCTGTCTGGGTTATGTTGTAGTGAACCCATTAAAATAAAAAACTATTTAAAAGACAAAGAACCTCTGTGTGCTAACACTGAGGCAAGGGTTACTCCAAAGGGCATTTGGCTGGGAAGCCAAATTTCAAGAAAATACAAAATCACACATGCCCACACAACGTGAAGCATCATGCACTGCATATGCAAATCACCACAGAATGTTACACTGGTTCAACTTTAAGCAGAATTACATTTTGCGGAAAGACCTCTCACACAGTTTCCAAAGGGTGATAACAGATGACATAGACATGTGTTTCATCCTACCAGGACTCATCAGTATGTCTCATCCGTTTGACACCACACTGTAATGAACCAGCTACCCTAGGATGATCTGTCTGGGTTATGTTGTGGTGAACCCATTAAAATAAAAAACTATTTAAAAGACAAAGAACATCTGTGTGCAAACACTGAGGCAAGGGTTACCCCAAAGGGCATTTGGCTGTGAAGCCAAGTTTCAAGAAAATACGAAATCACACATGCCCACACAATGCAAAGCATCATGCGCTGCATATGCAGATCACCACAGAATGTTATGCTGGTTCAACTTTAAGCAGAATTGCATGGTGCCGAAAGGTCTGTCACACAGTTTGCAAAGGGTGCTAACAAATGACATAGACACGTGTTTCGTCCTACCAGGACTCATCAGTATGTCTTGTCTGTTTGACACCCCAGTGTAATGAACCAGCTACCCTAAGACAGTCTGTCTGGGTTATGTTGTGGTGAACCCATTAAAATAAAAAAACTATTTAAAAGACAAAGAACCTCTGTGCGCTAACACTGACGCAAGGGTTACTCCAAAGGGCTTTTGGCTGGGAAGCCAAATTTCAAGAAAATACAAAATCACACATGCCCACACAACATGAAGCATCATGCGCTGTATATGCAAATCTCCACAGAATGTTATGCTGGTTCAACTTTAAGCAGAATTGCATTTTGTGGAAAGGCCTCTCACACAGTTTCCAAAGGGTGATAACAGATGACATAGACACGTGTTTCATCCTACCAGGACTCATCAGTATGTCTCATCCATTTGACACCCCACTGTAATGAACCAGCTACCCTAGAACAGTCTGTCTGGGTTATGTTGTGGTGAACCCATTAAAATAAAAAACTATTTGAAAGACAAAGAACCTCTGTGTGCAAACACTGAGGCAAGGGTTACCCCAAAGGGCATTTGGCTGTGAAGCCAAGTTTCAAGTAAATACAAAATCACACATGCCCACACAATGCAAAGGATCATGCGCTGCATATGCAAATCACCACAGAATGTTATGCTGGTTCAACTTTAAGCAGAATTGCATGGTCCTGAAAGGCTTCTCACACCACTTAAGATTTGGAACCCTTTTTATAGCCACCATACAAGCTATGTATGCTGCCCCTCAAGCCTAAGTTCTTACCAATAGCACAATGTCCACTCCCTTCCCATTAAAACAGGGCACAAGACAAGGATGTCCCCTCTCCACCCTGCTATTCATCCTTGCAATAGAACCATTAGCAGCTGCAATATGCAAGCACTCTAACATAACAAGAATACAAGTCAGGGCTACACAATATAAAATCCTTCTATATACAGACAATCTCATAGTACTGTTGGATAATTCTAATGCTTCTAGCCACCCCCTGATGCAAATCCTACACAAGTTCACTACTCCATCAGGCCTCAAAATCAAGTAAACCAAAACTGAGGTTCTTCCACATAACACAGTATTTCAAGCCCCAGATTTCACCTCCTTACAACTACATGGGGCCTCTGAATTTATCACATATCTAGGGATAGCTTACCTCTAGTTTTGTTCTCACATCAGAAATAAAAATGTTAAAAAGTACTGGACCCAGGATGGAGCCCTGTGGAACTCCACTGGTAATTAGCCCTCCTTAGAGATATGCCCATCAATTGAGACACACTGTTTCCTTTCAGTCATCCAATCAGGTATACAGTTAACAGTAGGTGTACCTATATTCAAGTTTGTGATTTTTTTTTATTATTGCCTAGTGTGGTGTTAAATCAAAAGTTTTTGAGAAATCAAGGTACATTATGTCACATGGCATATTATTGTCCAGGTATGCACTAATTTGTTCATAGAAGATGAGTAAATTAGATGTGCAACTCTTGCCCTTTGTGAAGCCGTGTTGATCTTGATCTAATTCATTTATCTGAGTCATTATCCTATCTTTAATGATACTTTCCATCATTTTACCAATAATACTAGTTAGGCTGATAGGGCGATAATTTTGCATTGGCTCCCTATCACCTTTTTTGAAGATAGGAATGATATGGGCTCATTTCCATTCTCTTGGAACTTTAGATTGATTTAGTGATTGGTTAAAAAGTAGTTACAGTGGATCTAGAAGATGTTTGTCCATAAGTTGTAAAATTCCAGGGGATATCTTGTCCATCCCTGGAGATGATTCTCTTTTTAAGTTTTTAATTTTCTGGTCAATTTCTACCTTGGCTGTCTCCTGTGTCTCACTGGATTTATCTGAGGTGCTACAATTTATTTGACTGGATAAAGAGTGACTAGGATCATTATTAAACACACTGCAATAATACATATTAAAAACCTTGGCCATTGATTTATTATCAGTTATGTTAGTACCCTCCTTTATAGATCCAACTTCATTTCTGGAATTCTTTAAAGAGTTAATGTAAGAATAGAACTGTTTGGTATTAGTCTTGCTAGCTTCCTGGACAAGTTTTATTTCCATGTTCCATTTGGCCTGTCTAATTTTTGATTTGCATTTTTTTAATGTTCTTGTAGGTATGATAAGTGCTAGTGCTTTAATTTTTTAAATATTTTTTGTATACTCTAGACTTTTTCTTAATTAACTTTCTAATGTTGTGATTTCACTAATGTGATCGTTTATACGTTGTTTATATGAAAGAGGTCGAAGATCTTCTTCTACAAATGCGCACTAAGAAAAGTGTTGGTGCTAATTCTCTCGACCCCTACTTCCTAAAGATTGCTTACCATGTCCTAGCTGTACCAATCACACACCTGTTTAACCTATCCTTATCCCAGGGGACTCTCCCACACCCTATGGAAAACTGCCCATTTCATCCCTCTGTTTAAATCAGGGGACCCCTGTGATCTAAACAACTATAGGCCAATATCACTCCTCCCCATACTGTCTAAACTCTTGGAAAAAATTGTGAATGCTCAGTTGAGAACCTACTTAGACAATACAAACCTTCTAAACCCTATGCAGTCTGGTTTCAGAGCTAAACACAGCGCCATTACGGCTCTGGCCAAAGTGACTAATGATTGGCAACAAGATCTGGAGAATGGAAACTTTGCGCTGTGTTCCTGGACCTAAGCAAGGTCTTCGACACTGTCAACCACTGCTTGCTTCTTTCCACCCTAAAAATGATAGGCCTGGACTCAACCTCTGTGTGCTGGTTCAATGATTACCTTACAGATAGGCAACAGCAGTTCAATGCTGAAGGGGAGTTCTCCCCACTCAAACCATTAAAAAGAAGTGTACCTCAGGGATCTATACTGGGGCCTCTACTGTTTGCAATTTATAAACACAATATTGATGACGGCATCAAGGAGGCCAATATTCATCTGTCTGCAGATGATATGGTGCTTTACCTAAGCCGACCAACCCCGGACGATACCTGTGGAGACTTGCAACCCGACTTCAACCTGCTGCAGAGTCAGCTCCTAAATAAAAAATTATTACTCGATGCCAAAAATAAAGCGATGCTGTTTTCACCTGTTATTCATAAGGCATACCCTGCCATTATTGGCTCTGTACCTCCAATTACCACTTTATTAGGAGAAAGGCTGGAATTTGTTATGAAAATCAAGTACCTGGGGGTCTGACTGGACCAGAGATTCTCTTTTGTGGATCATGTTGAAGATCTGCTGAAAAAGCTGAGGCAGAGACTTGGTCTTTTCTTTAGGATAAACTGCCTCTCGACCAAAGATGCTAAGATGCAGTTAGTTCAATCCATGTTCCTTTCCCTAATTGACTACGCTGACTTCATATATAGTCAGTGCACTGCCTCCTATCTTGCTAAACTGGACACCTTGTATCACAGAGCCTTGCAATTCATAACTGGCCTATCCCTCACCACACATCACTGCTCCATATATGCAGCTGTGGGGTGGACCTCTATTCAGTACAGACAGAATAGAAATGTGGCTCGCTGGACTTCGGAGCTATTACCAACAAATTTCCCCAATACATCTCTGACTGCCTGCTGCTAAGCTTGCTAGGCAACTATGCATTGAGAAGTTACTCTCTGATTTTACTAAAAGTGCCTAGGGCTAACACACGATTCGGGAGAGCAGTCATAGTCTTTGTGTTGCCCTCACTCTGGAACAAATTACAGAAATCAATGAAACTGAGCATTCCTGTTGGTCTTACCATCTTCAAGACCTTGTATGCCAAGGCTGTTAAGGAACTCTGCAACTATTGTCCCCACTCTTAGCATGTTATGGTGTCTTCTGCTTACCTGCCCTCTGCATTACTACCTAAATCTTGCCCCTGGTTGCCTCAACTTGTATCCCTCTAATTCACTGCTATTACTCAATTTCCTTCCTTACCCTTCTGACCTTATAGCATGTGTTGTCCCCAGCCCCGTTGTCCTAGCACTCCTCCCAGAACAGCTGCTACCCTGTATCCCACCTCTCCCATGTCAGCTTCCTGCCATCACCCCTTTAAGCTTGAATCCTATGTCTTGACTTATGCTAAGCTGTGCTGATAGTGAGAATGTTTTATTTTCCCTTACTCATACCTTTCACTATTATACTCACTCCCAAACGTGTTAACCCATTACCTGGACCTAGTTGCTCTTGCTCTGTGTGTATCATTTTATTTAAAGTATAACTATGTCTATTTATTGTCTGTACATAAATGTATTGTTCTTTGACCTTGTGTGACACAGGTCCACCTTGTTAATGAGCTTGCTCAATGGTGTTCGCCTGGATAAATAAAGACCTTGATTGACTGATTGATTGATATGAACTAGATGTTTCTATTTGTGGAATATTATCTTTTGCAACTTTTAAAATTATGTTTTTAATAATCTCCCAAGCATCATCAACAAATTTGTCATTTAGTAGATCTCCCCAAGGTACATCTATCAGATAATTTCCAATGCCCCTTCTATCTGCTTTATAAAGCAGGAATTCTGTAGTACAACTTTTCCTGGGTATATAAGTATAATCTTTGGTGAACTTGATGGTATTGTGATCACAGTTTGATATTGGACCACCAATGGTACATTCATTTACTGAAATACCAGGTGAAGTTAATACAAGGTCAAGAATTTCCTTCCCTCTAGTGGGTTCCTGAACATACTGCATCAAATTAAATTCACTACATGTATTCAGAAGCAGTGTACTTAAGTTGGTTTTAGAAGTCATATTTTTCCAGTTGATTCAAGCGATATTAAAATCTCCCATGATTATTAATTCTCCTTTATCATCCACCCTGCCAATTTCAGACATAATTTGTTGGGATAAGTCTATGGTACTATCAGGGGGTGTTAAATGCAATCAATAATAACTGATTTACCAACACTACAGTGTATCCTCATCCAAATAGATTCAAATCTCATGCCAGTTTTAATTTTGAATGTAATATCAGTGGAAACTAAGGTGTTTGTTAGATAGAGGGCCACCCATCCTCCCCTTCTACTGGTTCTAGTGTTTTCAAACAGTGTGTACCCAACAATATTACTACCCCAGGTGTCTTCCCCTCCTTTCTCCACATCTCAGTAACAACTATTACATCTGAATCTGTTAAATCTATAGAAGCTTGAAGGTCGTCCATTTTGTTTTTACTTCTTGCATTGAAATAAAGTATTGATATTTTAGTGTTGTATTTGTTGAAATGTTTTTTCTGAGATTTAATATTTTGTTTACTTATTGGTCTACCCCCCACACCCCAATTTATCAGTTTAAAACTCCAGATCCAATGACTGTATTGATGTTAGCTGCCAGTTGTTTAACAACCTGTTTGTTTAAATGTAGGCCATCATTTGCATACAATTCATTTTTATTAATAAAGACAGACCAATTGTTTTTCATTAGTATCTCTCTCTCCCTACACATATTACCAAGCCTTGCATTAATAACCTGTATGGTAAGATTTTTCTCTCTATTTGCCCTCAGAAGAGACAGTAGGTTTGAAACAATTATTCTATGACCTTGATTCTTTAGAGAATCTGCTAATAAAATCAGACCATGGCAGATATCTTTCTCATGAGATTTACGCACGTTATTTGTTCCCACATGTAAGGTGATGGTAGAATTACTAGGAATTTTTACAGTGGGCACATTTTTTGCTATATTATGAATTCTAGCTCCTGGGTAGCATGAAATTGTCACCTCTTCTTTTTTATCCCCAAATATATAAGTATCGTAATGCCTAATCTCCAAATATGAATTTCAATTATTCATTCCTTTGGAAGTTACCCTGAGGAGTTTCAACACCTTGGTGCATGATATGGAAGTTAATATTGGTAGTAGATGCTGCTTCAAGATTTCTTTTTGTATTTTCCAAAGGACTGGGGGCATTATCTGGGATCTCATCTACCTCAATAGCTGCATATCTGTTAGACATAATTACAGTATTTTTTCTTTTTGTTTCCCTTTTTTCTTGACTGTAATCTTGGGTTTTTGTTGCAATGCTGTATTTGATAGTGTTTCTCTCATTTCTTTTTCTTTTTTTTTTTTTGAAATTACTATTTATTCGCTTTTCTGCCTGCCATCCCCGACCCTTCGTGAGCCTCAAGGTAGACATCCCTTTGCCTTCCACCCTGCCCGTATGACCCCCCTGGAACCCCATGGAGCTTCAGTTTACCCCCGAGGGAGATGGGCAGAGCCCCTTACTCCCAACAATCAATTTCGCCGTTCAGGGGCCATCGGGCGGGCGAAGGCACATCGAGGGCATGTCTCCAGAGGCTCCATCTTCCCGGCGATGGCAGGCATTTTTCTGCTTTCTCTCCCACCCCTTACAGCGTAGGACCCCTGACGTCAAGGTGCAGAGTGCTGACTTCACACTGTATGGCGGCAGCCCTTCCCCTTAACATTGTGGGCTTGCAATACTCCGAGCCTTCCGCTCAGAGTCAGACAAGTGTTCAGGCTGTAGCCTTAACCCTCCCCGGAATAGGCAAGCTGTCATGGGATGCTCAAGTCTAACTCCCCCCGGCCGGCCCATCAGCGACCCGAGTCCGCTCCCGAACCCGGGTCGCCGGCGTGGAGTGAGGTGTGGCGTCCAGCGCCTCAACCCTCAGTGCCACCGGGCTGGCTCTGTTTCTCTCATTTCTTTTTTGAATTAGATGCTTGCTCAAAGGACTGTTCAGGACTACCGTATCAATAGAGGTTCGAGTCCTCTTTCTACTGTTTGATAAAATGTATGTCTCTTTGTCAACATTTTTCACAAATTCTTGGATATTAATGATGTCCCTCAGTTCTTTGATTTCAGCTTTTAAGTTAGCATTTTCTGTTTGGAACATTCCCAGCAGTTCACATTTAGTACATATATATTCAGCCCTAATTGATTCATACTCAGCATTGTTTGCGTAAATCCCACAAAGAGTACAAAGCACAAATGTATTATGTGTTACAAGACTCTCTAGATAGCTAATGTGCAAGCTTGGACCCTGATTATCTGCCATACTGTATAATTAGAAGTGCTTCAGAGGAAGATTAATAAGTTTAGGTTGAAGTAGTCTGATTGTGTTTACTTAGCAGCAAACACCCAACACCTAACTATAGTTTCTGAGTTAGCACAAACAATAACAAAGGATCACAGGCTCTGAAGTTCCTGCTAATAATGCAGTACACAGTGAACCAGACAATTACAAGGAGATGCGAGTACACAGTATTTGTATGCTCACCCAAACTGTATCAGGTACAAGTTTCAGGGCCCTTAATCCCTTGTGTCCTGCATGACATACTGGACATGCACTATGAGCACTCATGTCTTGGAGCACATCTCCATGTGCAATGCCATGTGCACACACCACTTGCAGAGGGTGAGTATTTATTCAGCACCTGACCTAGAAGTACCTTTTGAGGTCAGTCAGCCCCAGTGGACAAAAATCAAGTAGCCTATTTGAAAAACAGATCTCAGACAGTGAAATACACATGTGATGCCAAGAGAGGTTTATTTGCAGTAGCCAAGGTGATATTAATGTATATTAAGAGCCGTTAGTATAGTCTAGTGAATCGGTCCTGAACTGCACTCTCTTCCTGTTTTCTATTTAATCTCCAGTTACCAAGGAGATATTGGCGCACCTCATAGAGTTCCCAGCACAATTATAAATACACAATTTAAAAGAAAAAGCTGTTGGAGCCTGTCTCATGACATAAGGCTGTCTCACAGGTCAGCAGTAAGGCAGCAATAATGTTACATGCACTGTGGGCGAGTATTTATGCTGCACCTGATCCAGAAGTGCCTTCCTAGGTCAGTCAGCCCACATGGACAAAAATCAAGTAGCCTACTTTAAAAACAACTCTCAGGCAAAGAAATACATCTGTGAGGCCAAAAGAGGATTATTTGCTGTAGCCAAGGTGACTTTAATGTATATTAAGAGCCGTTAGTACAGTGTAATGAATCGCTCCCAAACTGCACGCCCTTCCTGCTTCCTGTTTACCAAGGAGATATCAGAGTGCCCTCACAGAGTTCTCAGCACAATTATAAATACACAGTTTAAAAAGGAAAAGCTGTTGGAGCCTGTCTTAAGACACAAGGCCGTCACACAGGTCAGCAGCATGTTGCACATTATGATTAAGAAAAGACATTTTTTTTGCACATGGATAATACTATTGGTATAATAAAGCACAGCAAGAACAGTGGCTCAAGGAATAAACTGATATTCACAAACTCGGGGTGCACTTACCAGGGTGAGGTAGTTTATTTAGTGCAGAGCCACAAAAGTGTCAGGGAAGCTCAGCACTCCAAATAGCCCAACTGTAGTAATCCAAATAATCCAGAAATGACATGAGCCACAAACGGGCATTGAGATCAATGTTTTTAAACAGAATTACTTTTATTTTTTTATATGTTTTTAAGTTAAATAAAAGCAACACCAGCCACCTCTGCCTATTACCTCTGTTCCTTGACTAGGGCCTCCTCACGGTTCCCAGGGTCAGATTAAAAAAAATCAGGCAACCGGGTGTTTGAAGTCACTGGTCCAGCCCTGTGGAACTCTTTTTCCAGCTGGCGTGAGGGAGGTCCTGACAGTGAAGTCATTCAAGAAGGGTCTAAAGGCTCATCTGTTTTATTTGGCCTTCCCCATTGATATTTGATCCTGACCAGAGCAAATTTAATTGGAGCTAATATAATTGGAATTGTATCTGTTTTATAGTATTATATGTTTTGTTTTATATATTTATGTATAGTGTTTGCATATTGTATGTTTTATTTATTTTTCCTACCTGCTTTTATGTAAGGTGCCAAGAGCCTCAGGAATTGGGTGCCATAAAAATAAAATTGCCTTACCTTGACAGTGCTGTTTAAAAACTTTAATCTTGATGCCCATTTGTGATGCATATCATTTCTGGATTATTTAGTTGGGCTATGTGGAGTGTTAACCTTCCCTGCCACTTTTATTGCTCTGTGTTCACATAACATGAATATATGAAAATATGAAATTTGCCCATAGAAAAAGGCCTTTGGGTCTGTTGAGTCTGCTCAATTATGTAGCTAGCAGCCCTATTCTTCAGCTGCTCCTCCCTCCTTGCCCCCCTTAATCCTCACTCTTGTCCTGTCCCAGCCCCTTTTGAAGCAGCTCACCATTTTACAGGCCACTACTTCTGCTGGTAACACATTCCACCCTGCCACCACCCTCTCCATAAAAAAGTGTCTCCTCATTTCCCTCTTGAACCTTCCCCCCCTCCAATCTCATGTCATGGCCTCAAGTGTCCCTCCCCACCCTTACCCTGAATAGCCCCTCCATACCAGGCTTGTTTATCGCTCTCATGAACTTGAATGTCTCGATCATTTCCCCTCTGTCCCTCCTCCAGCGAGTTATTCCTTTAGTCTACTCTCATACAATGAGTCCCCCAGCTCCTGGATCATCTTGGTTGTTCTGAACTGCACCTCCTTCAGTAATTTGATGTCTCTTTTCAGGTACGGGTGCCAGTACTGCACTCAGTATTCAAGGTGAGGTCTAACCAGAGATCTATACAGTGGCAGAATCACCTCCTCCTCCCTCCTTGACATTATTCCCCTTGCTATGCAACCCAGCATTTTGTTGGCCATTGCTACTGCCTTCCTACACCGTGTTGAGTTGTTCATTGATCCCATGATGACCACCCCCAGATCCTTATCCTCCTCAGTCTCTGCCAGTTACACCCCCCCCATTGGTAGTTCCTCCTTTTATGTTTTGATGCAAAATGCAGTACCTTACATTTTTTGGCATTGAACCCCAGATGCCAGGTGTCTGACCAAGTCTCCAGCTATTCAGATCTTCCTGCAGACCCAGCCACCCCTCAATGTCAGCCACCACTGCCCCTATCTTTGTGTCATTGGCAAATAGGTTTATCCTGTTCTTGATGCCCAAGGAAATGTCTGCAATAAATATCCCAAATAACACTGGTCCCAGAACCAAGCCCTGTGGAATCCCACTTGTTACTGCCCTTGTGGATGAGAGTTCCCCTTCCACAACCACCACCCTCTACTGCTTTACCTTCAGCCAGTTTGTCACCCATCCCACCATATTTGGTCCTGTTCCTGTGCTTTGAAGTTTTATTCCAAGTCTCCCATGTGGCACTGAATTGAATGCCTTGCTGGAGTCCAGGCAGAGGACATCCACGGCATGGCCCTTTGCCATCTGCCCAGTCATCCAGTCATAGTACTCTACCAGATTGGTTTGGCAGGATATACCCACTACAAAGTCATGGTGTCTCCTGTCCACAGCTCTTCTACTCCAGCAGAGACACCAGCTTCTCCTTAAGGATCTTTTCCATTAGCTTCCCCATGATGGACATGAAGCTCACTGGTCTATAGTTCCCTGGTTCATCTCTGGGACCACTCTTATGCAGGGGAACCATGTGAGCCAACCTCCAATCCATGGGTAAGCATCCTGAAATTAATGAGGCATTGAAAAGGCCTGCCAAGGGCCCCACCAGGATCTCTGCTAGCTCTTTCAATACCCTGGGGTGAATGCCCTCTTGCCCTGGTGCCTTGTCCCACCCTCAGTGCTCTCAAGAACTCCAGGACTCTAGCTTCCCTGATCTCCCCATCTGTTATGCCCTCCCCAGCCTTTACTGCCCACACAGCCTATCAGACAATTTATAACCTATGAAACTAAAGGAGTCATATATATATTACAATGTCCATGTGACAAAATATATATAGGAATGACAACATGTCAACTTAAACAAAGAATCCAGGAGCTCAAGTCTAATATTAGAAATAAATTAAAGACACCAATAGCGGAACACTTTGTAACAGCTGGTCATATGGGGGCATCCCTTAGATTTTGGGGTTTAGAGGTTATACAAAAACCAAATAGAGGTGGAGACTACACCAAAATTCCAGAAAGAGCAGAAACTAAGTGGATTTATGAAATGGGAACATTAAATCCCAGGGTAGGAATGAACAAGGGTATAAACTGGAATTGTTGTAGGAGATGAGGAGATAAAAAAATATAAAATAAGTGTGTTTTAGAAAATAAATAAAGGCAACAGAGGAAAGAAAAATTAATAATAATGAAGTACAGGGATTTAAATAATATGTTTCAATTATTCAAAATACAAATAATAAAGCTGTGGTAGAAGAAAGGTAAATTTCAAATAATAGACAATAGAGAGTTTAGAAAAAGATGGGGTATAATGAAAACAAAAAAAATACATAAACATAAAGAAAATATGGTTTGAAAATATAACATGTAAATAATCATCATTGCAGTCATTTTTAGACTGCATTAAAAGGAGTAGTTTATATGCATTCTATATATTTCTGTAAATCTGAAGTAAAAGAGTATATACAAAAAAATCGAGACAATAGAATGGTGAAATTAGTAATAGCAGGATTTAAACGGAGTAAACTGCAAATAAATCTATATTGTAGAATTGTTAGTTTTATTTGAAAAATGCCATTGTAATTGTGACATTTATATGAGTGAGTAGCAATAGACTTTGACAGATAGTATAGTGATATGTCAGAGAAAGACATTAAAATAAAAATGTTTTTTGGGTTTCAGTAATCATTAGTTTGATTTGGAACTAATATTATGATAAAGTATAGATAAGTCCTACCAAAAAAATACGTGATCGCATTTGGTGAAGAGTAGAAGACAAGTGAGATTCAAGATATATGAAGGCGCTATGATGAACTTCAAATGTTACCCATAGCAGAATGAAAAAATATAAGAAGTTACAGAATAAAATATTAATGAAACTTGAAAAGCAAAACATGTCTCTAATCCAACTAACATTATCATGGGTAGGAGCTAGAAAGGACCATAGGAACGAGTGATTTGTAATTAGAAAGTGGTGGGACTCGAAATAAGGATGGAACAACACACATAGAAGTTAAATCAAGAATATACTACTTATTAGTAGTACAGAATAAAATACAAGTAAGATGTGTGCAGGTGCCACTATGTGTGTGTAACTGCTCTGGTAGCTTTATTCATAGTATAACATATTGAGACAAGAACTAATGATTACATCTTGCATAGAGCAATTTGCAACCGGGGTGTCTAAAGATGCTATGCTGTACCAGTGGTAGGATCTGAAGTTAATAATGGTGGGATAAAATACTGATAAGCTAAATTAAGAACCCATAATTAGCTTTTGAACACAGTAATATTTAAGAGGGACCTGTGAGGGCACTATCATGCATTGGTGGCAGTGCTGTTAATTAATTTTCTCTATTATAGAACATATAGAGCTAGACTAGAGACTTTATAACTAAAGACCAATGGGACCAGAATAGGAAAACAGGGTTTTAATGTCCGTAATCCAGCTTACATCATTATTTTATAAATATAGAAAATATAATAGGGCTATGTGATTTGAAACTAAAAAGTAGTGGGATTCGAACATGAAGTTCAACATAATGGGAGGATGTGCAAAGAAATTTATTCGAGCATGTCAACTGATTTGGAGGCATCAACTACTCCATAAGTAGTAGTATAAACTTCAAGGTCCCGGACTCTGAAATATCATGGTAGAGGGATTCGAAAAGAGATATATCGAAAAACTTATATTCAATGGAGAACACTATGGAATTGATTATAGTCCATTAAGTGTTCCATAAGGAATGAAACAGAAAAATATAAAAAATTGGGGCATTTACTATAAGAAAAACATATGCAGCTATCATAGGTATTCGGGTCTCTTTAAGGAGAGATTAAGCAAACATCAATGACTTAAATGATGACGTCAATTAAATTGCATAGGGGATAAAAGCAGGGAGAAAACCTGCTCGAACTCATTTAGTATTACCCGAGCTGCAGCGTGGACGGACATGAGAAAAGTCAAGGTAGGCTCTTATGACATTTAAACTTGTGGAAAGAAAAGGAGTACATCTAGTTTAGAGGAGTTCAAAAGTTTTTAATTTTCAGGGCTCCATAATGACTTAAGAATCATAGCGAGAGCTAATGGGATAGTTAGTAACAGAAGTCAATATATACTGACTGAGTAGGATGATTTGAAGAGCTTGAGCTTGCAGGAGTAGAATTTTGGTGGAAACAGCTCGGTTTGTTAAGGAACAGCCGTAATAGAAGAAACGGCTAAGTAAAGTAAACAGTAATAGCTCGAATTTGTCAGGGAAAGCAGCATTAGAAGAAACGGCCAAGTAAAGTATACGGCAGTGACTTGATACATAAATGGATGCTAGTAAAAAGCCCTGATATGTTGGAATTTTAAAAAAAAGTTCAGAACTGATATTGAGTATGTAAAGGAGAATTTATTTTAGAAGACCTGTAAATCATAGCAACAAAATGACATGAAGTAGTAAGGCATTAGGATGTCCTTTTGGAAGGTGGTTTTGTACAAATAGGGGTTAAAGCAATTAATTGCAATAAAATGAGTAATTGATTCTGACGTGCATTAGGGACAACAACATGCTTCTAAAGCAACAGTAATTAGTGATTGATAAAATAGCATGAGGTAGATGAATTCATGACTGTTTTACATTTAAAAAGTAAGTAAAAGATACAGAAAGAAATTAAATACTGTTGTTTGTAGGGAGCTGAAAAGAAAAAATAAATTGTTTAAAGTATTTAAATATAATCAAATGGAAGGATGGTATGTTGGATGAAAAATACTGTAGTAATACCAACAAGAGTGACTCTATCTAGTATGTATAAAGACCAGTATGCCACGTTATGGTGTATGAAAAACAACATTGTTGGTGTTAAGTATTTGTGATCATGTTTTTACAGAATTGCCAATAGAAGGGGCTTTTTAGAAGTATTGTAAATAAAGATGTGCTGAAAAATCAGAATGTGAATAAGGTAAAGGACATTGAGAGATAAATGTATATTGGATAATTAAGTTTGATATATAAGTAATACATTGTGATTAATTTAAGGGTTTGGACAATTACAAATGTATGGATCAGTCTCATTCTGGTTTCTTTTGTTTCTATTTTAGAAAATATATTGTTTCTGGCAAATTTAAAGTGAACAATATGTACTTAGATTCATGAAAGGATGTAAGTGACCTAACATTATCGAATATATGGGGAGTCATTTGAATTGTAAGATATGAGATGTAGACAGATAACTTATGTATATTTATATCTTTTTAAGGTTCTTTTAAAAGGCATCTCCTGATGAAGCCAATTGTGTATTGGTGAAACGTAGAGGAATTGGGACAATATTTATAATAAAAGATTCAGATACTTGAAATACAGAAGAACTGTCTACAAGTGTGAATTCTTCTGGTTTGTGTCCTTCATTAACCCCACCCCCCAGACTTGTGTGGGGCTCATAGAATTCTGCCCACACAGCCCCCTTGAGTAGCACTCCCCCTCTCTCCTTCATAAATACTGAACAGAAGTAATCATTGAGTGCTTCTGCCTTTTCTCCCCCTTCCCTACCCATCCCCCATCCTTCTTAATCTTTACTCTCTCTTCTTTACAGCTCCTTTTCTCCCTGATGTACCTGAAGAAGTCTTTCTCTCCCTCCTTCATGCCATGCGCCAGTCTAAGCTCTTTGGTGGCTTTTGCTCTTCTTACTGTCCTTGTCACATCTCTTGCTTCCTGCAAGTACTCTTCCCAATCTTCCCCTCCATGATTCCCTGTATCTCCTAAAGGCCACCCTTTTTCTCCTCACCTTTTCCTCAGCCCCATGTACATGCAGCTTGGCTTTTTTGGCCTGGCCTTTTTTTCTCTGAGTTCTGCTACAGGAATTGGTAGCCTCTGGTATCTCCTTTACAATCTCCCATCTCTGGTCCATGCCCATACTAGGCTGGATCCTGGCCAGGTACCCCCTCACTACCTCCACCATCTTTGCGAAATCTGCCCTCCTGAAATCCAGCACCTTCGTGTTGGATGTCACCCCCTCTTTGCCCATCACCAACCTGAACCATAGTGAATGATGGTCACTCCCTTCTAATGATTCACCCACCTTGATATGCCTCACAAATTCCCCATTTGTGAGCACTAGGTCTAGGGTGTCTCCCCGCTCCAGTTGGTTCACTGACCAGCTGTGTCAGGAAGCTTTCCTGAAAGGCATCCAAGAGTACCTGCTCCCTTTTACTGATGGTGGCTGGGGTTCCCCAGTCTACTCCCCGCAGGTTGAAATCTCCCACAACCACTGTACTCCCCTTCCTGCATGCTATTTTAATCTGCCTCACAAGTTCCTTGTCCAATTCCTCTGTCTGGGAGGGTGGTCTGTACACCACTCCCATCTGGAGCATCCTATTCCTGGAATCCTGGATTAGCAGCTATAATGACTCTGCCTCCCCCTCCTCCCCCCCTCCTCCCTAGCGCACTTTAACCTCTTCCTCATGTATAATGCTACACCCCCTGCTCCTGTTTTCCCTATCACTATGGAATATTCTGTACCCTCAGGTCCCAGTCATGGTATTCGGTGGCCCATGTTTCCATGATTGCTGCCATGTCCACCTCCCTTTCCACCATAATGGCCTGTAGGTTATTCATTTTATCTCCCAGGCTCCTCACATTCATTGTGACCACCTTCCATCCCTTTACCTTTCCTTCCCCATCCCTCTGCCTTCCCCTTCCAGCATCCCCTCTACTGCTTCTAAGTAGTACATCACCCTTGTTCTGTGGGGATAAGCCTGCTCTGCTTCCCATCTCATGGCCATTGGTATGCCCTCCCTCCACCTGCCACCCCCCTCTCCTAGTTTAAATGTCCAGCTACCTCAATATACTCCCTAAGCTTCCATTTTAGCACCTTCTTTCCCTCTTCATTTAGATGAAGTCTATCCTTATCATATAGCCCACTGTCCTCCAAGGTCTGTCCCCACCATCCCACCAACTCATACCCTTTGATGTGACACCAGTTGCCTAACCATTCATTAAATTCCTTGCTCCTTTGTTTTCTAGCCGTGCTTGCCTTGGGCACTGGTAGTACCTCAGAAAAGGTTACTGATCTACCCTCCCCTTCTCATAATGTTCCCAACTCCTCAAACCTCTTTTGGACTACCTCTAGTGTACTAACAGCCAGGTAATTTGCCCCAGATGTAGAATTAAATGACATCTTTCCCTTCCTCTTCTAGCATATTTCTGGACTGATTGTCCCACTCTTTCAGCTGTCATTTCTGACATGACCTCCACCCATATATGGCTATGCCTTTCCCTCTTGCTACCCCACCTTACTCCCCTTAGTATTGAGTCCCCCAGTACTAGCATTTCCCTCATATTTCCATCTACCCACTTCCCCTTCCCTGTTCCTTTCCTGTCTGATTCCTCCTCCTCCAGCACATGATCTGTCCCTGTTGCCATTTATGTCCTGCCAGCCTCCCCCTTTAGCACATATTTCCCCCACATGTCCATGTTGCCGTTCCTCTCCTGCCTGACTCCTCTGCCTGCACTTAATTCCTCCATCTGTCCCTGTTCCCCTTCTGCCTGACTCCTGCTCCTGCACACAATTCCCCCGTCTGTTCCTTTTGCCTTCCCCATTAGTGTTCTCCCCTGACGCAGCTGCTATGCCCCTGCTGTCTTCTCTGTCCACCCTGTTCCACTCTCCCTCATCCCTGCTCCATTCAACCATCCCTCCTTCTGTGCCCCTCTCCCCTTCACCCCTGCCACCCTCCCTTAGTCCAGCTACCATCCCTTTTATGATTCCCTCCCCTCTCTTGCCCCTTCCTGGGTATCCTGCACCCCCTCCTTCTCCACCAATGAGGCTAGCACTGCAAACCTATTGCTTGCCCTCCTGCCCATGCATTGCTGTGCCTTGGTTCTTCCCTCCTGACTTGACCCTTTCCTCCAGTGCTAGGCCCCTTGTTCGTTTTGGACCCACTCCCCCTCCCAATCCCTCCTCTCGGTCCAATGTACCTTTCATGTTGCATCCTCGAGATTCTCCCAGGAGGGAGGCCTCCTACCCTAGGTTCTCTCCCCCCCCAACCCCCATCCTCTACAACTTCCTCCCAAGCCACAACACTTCTTCCTCAAGATTCCTCAGCCTGTGACAGATTGGACACCCTCCTAGCATCCACAATATGTTCATCCAAACCACTGCCCTACATCCACTGCAGCCCACTATTCTACTCATTGTTCAGCTGTACTGTTTAGGAAATACAGTTCTAACCGCAGAACACAGACCTAGAAAATACAGTCCTAAGTTAGGTAACATACCTGGTTCCCTACTACCCCTGTCCCTAACTAAAAATGTAATACCAAATGAAAAATACCATACCATACCATCTAGGAAACATAGTTCAAATGAATAATACTATACTAACTGTATTCTGTAAGAAGCATAATACAGTACCATCTATATCTTTTTTTTTACCCACTACAGCTTAAGATGATGATCTTTGTTCCCACCCCCCTCACAGACAGTAATTCCCAAGAACAGTCTTACCATCAGCTTGTAGTCCAAGCCCAGGGGCCACTCCTTCTGACCTTTTCCTCCTCCTGCCCCATTTTGGTTCTCTTCTCCCAGTCGAAGACTTCCCTGATGCACAGCTTCTCAGGTGTCCACCTTTTCTTCACTCCCCACCTCTAGCCCCTCCTGATATGCTCTAAACCACCACTGGGAGTGGTCCCAGGACTATTTAATAAAGAGGATGTGCAAGTCAGGTGGGGGGAACCCCACCAAAGACCAACCACAGCCCCACAGTACTGATATATGACTGGGCCTGCCCTTATATAGCCCAGCTGTGATTCAAATCTTGCACTCTTAGCACTACCTCCCCTGATTGGTGGCTTCTCCAGGAGCCACCCGTACTCTGGAGCATCCTCTCCTTGCTGCGATGCAGCCTTCTATGGCTCTGGTTGGAACTCTGAAATGTTTTCAAGTCCCTACCACCAATGTAGTTTCAGGCATGCTGCTGTCCCCCCTCACAGTCACAAGCACTGATGTGGTTGCCTTCTCTCCTCTGACCACTGATACTGTCACCTCCCACACAGGAAAACCTCACCAAACTATAGGTATGTTTTGTTTTGTTTGTTTTGCTTATTTAAACTGGTAAGACCATGGTCCAAAGATCCATTTGCATGGGCAAAGGTAAATTCTTATGGGATAGCAAACAGTCCTGATACAAACGGATCAAACTTAGAACCCATTGTTAGAAGGGGGACTTGGCCTTCCATGGCTCAAAGGATATTACTGAACATTTAGAATGGCCCAAACTCTGAGGTGGTTCATGGATCCTCACCAAAGTCATCCAGAAATAGAAACCCATCTCCTGGGGAATAAATCTCTAGCTACTTGTCTATTTGAAAACTATAAGTTGCCAAACCAATTCCCCATTAGCATTCAAACCTCCCGTAACACCTGGAAGCAGCTAGGCAAATGGTTAAAAGCAGATCTATGTCACCTGACCATCACTTCCCTCTGTAACAACTGATCACTCCAAGTAGGAGTTAAGGATTTACAGGGAGCAACATGGCAAAAAAAAAACATATCCACTCGATAACTGATCTCCTGATCCCTAACACTACCACTTTAGACTCATGTCAATGCCCGCAAGACAGATATGACCTTGATCGGTCTGAATTATGGAGATATTTACAGATTAGAGGTGCTCTAGCTCCTATCATGACAGACATACAGATCACCCAACCTCCCATGCAGATGCACCAACTCTCCACATAGAACTAAAAAGAAAGGGGGATAATATATCCAGTATATGCCACCATTTGAGATACAATTCTGGATCAAACTAGTTAAGAACAGACTTACTGGGAAAGCACCCTTAAAACAAACTGGATGACACAGAATGGTCCACATGCTTGAGAACAGCCTGGATCCCAGCAAAAAAACACTAGCAGTAGAGTGAATACAACATAAAGTAATCCACTGCTGTGCCAAATGCCTGCAGTGCTATATAAAGTCCACCCTCTCCAAACAAATGAGTGTTGGAGGTGTAAGCAACCAGGAGGTGACCTTAAATATATTCTATGTGACCTTCCTAAAATCCTTCCATACTGGTGACACATATAGTAGTTAACACCCTACAAGATATCCTGCAAGCCCCTGTCCCCATGTCACCTTTTCCTTTTAGGAGCTGAATGTGAGACCCAACACCTCAAAATACATTATAATAATATAATATAATAATATAATATAATATAATATAATATAATATAATATAATATAATATAATAATTAGGTCCCAAGGGACTAATATATAGTCCCCCAGGACAAGGCTGAAAATAGGCAATCAATTGTCTAGTCCTCCTTCCAGGCCAACAACTAAATAAAATAAATAAAGAATCCTAGCCAGTATAGAAGTGAAGTGTCTGTTACTCCATAGATGGCAGACTACAGAATGGCCCTCCCTATAAGAGTTTCTGAATGGGATGACATAATTGGCCCAACATGAGAGACTTTGATACTTGGCCAATAACAATACTGATACATATGAGAAGACATGGGCTGTATTCCACTCTTTCTGGGACACACACCAAACAAGGGACTCACCAATCTAAATACACAATCCCCATCCCAAAACAAGTCTAGGTTAGAAGAAACTTGCCACTCTCTCAATGTAAAGGACAAAATGACCCACCAGTACAATACCCTCCCATTCATGCTTTGTAATGATATGGAGAGAAATGGCATAACATGTAGACTAAACCAAGAAAAATAGATTAGATACAGATAATAATCTGTAACTTCAGAACCTCAGTAAATGCACTGTCTTCTTGTTTTTCTTTTCTCTTTGTAAACAGTTGTGATTTGACAATGACTTGTAACCTTCCAACTGCTCTCAGGTTATATTCAAGGCTCTATGCAAATCAGAAAAATTCAACCACAATTATGCTAAAGATCAAAACATGGTATCCTGTGAAAGATGAATATCCTGTATTAGATTCTATTAAGCCATTATTGCTATTCCATGCTCCAGAATGTCAGCATACAGAATGTTTAATATAGAGTAGTCAATGACATTTCACCAGAGATATAAACTGTCTTACGGTTTAAGTCTTCTCTTATCCTTATATAATATCATGTATAATGTCATACCTCATTATATAATACTATACTCAAAATATCCAACCATACAATGTATGCCTATATCTGCTGTAGTCTCTTCAAACAGACAAATGTACCTGTATTGCTCATTTTAAGATGAATAAATAAACATTGTTAACTTCAAAAATAAAGTGCACAGAGTTTTGGGGGTGAGTGCCTGGTGGATGGCTTCCATATGTGCAGAGAAATCAAGGTGCCTGTCCAGCCAGACCACAAGGTACATAAATGAGGAGGCATCCTCATTTGCTGAACCATCAAGTGTATGGAATGAGGGGGGTGAGCCTAGCAAGCATCTGCCCAGTGCCAAATGTCAAAGACACTGTTTGCTTGGCATTGAGGGACAGTGTATTTTTCAGGAACCAGTGTTAGATATTAGTAAGGTACAGTTGGAGCCTGGCAGTGAGGTCAGGAGGCATAGGAGCCAGAGTTAAAGAGTGCATATCATCTGTATACATATAGATGGATGCAGAGAAACAGGAAGTAGGAAAGTCATTTAGAAAGATGGCAAAGAGTATGGGGCCAAAGACAGACCCTTAAGCCATGCCTGAGCTGATAGACAGTGGTGGGAGATAAAGACTCCAATAAGGACAGCTTCAGAACTGTCCTCAAGGTAGGAGTGGGTCCACATCACTGAGGAGCTAGAGAGCTCTGCTGCCTTAAACTTGTCCAAAATAAGTGGGTGCCAACAGTGTTGAAGGCTTTGGCCAAGCTGACAAAGATGGTAAATGTGGCTAGGCCATGATCCATGCCAGGTAGAATGGAGTCAGTAAGTCAGAGGAGGGTGGTGGAGGTGGAGTGGAACTTCTGAAAGCCACACAGGTGAGGAGTAAATAAGGTAAAAGAATCAAGGGAGGGGGAGAGCTGAGATAGCACAAGGTGCTGTTGGAGCTTGGCCAGAGTGGGGAGGAGGGTAATAGGTGGTAGTTGTCAGGAGAGGTGGAATCATCCCTGTTTGGAAGAGGATAACTGTAGCTGGTTTCAGGAATCAGGGACAGAGGCTAAGGAGAAGGAGATGTTTAGAAGGGAGGCAATAGGTATTGAAATAGCAAGAGTGAAGAGACACAGGAGTTTGGGGTTCAGATCATCCGGGCTCACACCCTTGTTGGGGTTTGGAGACAGGAGGGTCTTAATTAGAGCAGCAGGAGTAGTAAGAATGAAGTGGAAGGGGTGTGTTTGGATAGTGGGAGAAGGATGACTGGGTTGAGTGAAGGGGGAAGGAGGGAGCAGGCACAAATGGTAAAGAATGAGTTGAAAGTAGAGGCAACAGAAGCAAGGTCAGAAATACGAATGTCACCCACCTTTAGGACAGGGAGAGGAGACTGAGTTTGGTGTTGGTAAAAGGGCATGCATGACCTTTCAGAACTTTGTGGGGGTGATTAAGGTTGTCTGGAGCATGAATGCAAAGTATTTTGACTTAGAAAGCCTGGTAGCTCTGGTCAGGCATTATGAAGGGTTCTGTACTTGGTTAAGTTGGTAGTGGAGTCAGGGGACCTGTGAGTCTGCCAGCCAGGGTCACGCATGGAGACTGGCCAGCAACTCTGCTATGACCCATGGGAGTTAGGTATCTCAGACCCTCTTTTTTTTCTAATGTGAAATTTAGATCCCAGGTAGACATGAATTTGGAGCTGAAATATTAGAGGAAATAATTTATGTTGCTGGCCATAGAGACAGGCAACCAGTCAGTAACCACCAGGTCAGCATGGTGGGGGGGACTAGTCCAGCGACCTGAAGGACTGAAGATAGATTTTTTTTGGGGGGGTTGGGATGATAAATCTTGTGCACACAATAGACCTAAGTGGTCACTAAGGGCATCAGGGATGGTACCAGTATCCATTATACTGTGGTGATTGAAGTCAAGAACCCAGTCCTTAAGGCAGAGATTCATGGATTGGTGACTGTGTTGGGGTGGGCTCAGTAATAAGCTGGAGGAGCTGGAGGGATGTTATGTTTTGGCACAATTTATTTAGAGATGGGGAGAGCCAGTTAATATTAAAGTCACTGAAGATGAGAAGCTCACCAGAGAAAGCATGGGAAGAGATAGTGGTGAAATTATTGGCGATGGAAGGTGGAGACAAGTCAGGAGAGCAGTAGGCATCACCTATGAATACAGTGACTGAGAAGGGGAGGAAGAGCTTGAGGAGAAGTAACTCATAGATCGAGATGGATGAGACAGAAAGCAGTCTTGAACTGGATGCTAGGGGAGAGGGAGGTAGATAGCAACACCACCACCCCTCTTAGCACTATCCAGCCAAATGATCGTGTATCCAGGGATGGCAACAGCTGAATCTGGAATCTTGAGGTAGGGCCAGAACTCAGATATCACCAGCACATTTGAAAAAACAGTCCAGCAACCTATGTGTTAGTATTGCTTCAAAGTCCATTTATTTTGCCAAATATAAAATAGCCATACAGAACCACACTGGGTCAATGTGTGGTTCTCCAACCCTGCATGGGTCTGTATTGCTGTTTTATATTTGGCAAAGTAAATGCACTTTGAAGCAATACTAACACAGAAGTTGCTGGGCTGTTTTTTCAAATGTGTGGTCTAAGTAAGTGTCATGATAGACTTTTTTGACTGGATCACATGATCGCTGGACAAGGCCCATGTGATGAATGTCCTGTATCTGAACTTCAGAAAGACCTTCAACTCCATTCCACATGAAAGGTTGATCAGCAAACAGAGTAATGTGGTAGTCAGGGACAAGCTGCTGGGGTGGGTCAAGAGCTGGTTGCAATAAAGGAACCAGAGGGTGGTGATAGGGGGAACTATCCAAGCCTAGATCTGTAGTCATTGGGGTCCCGCAGTACTCAATACTTGGACCAGTGTTATTCAACATCTTTATTGGTGACATAGCAGATGGGGTAAAAACTGCCTATTCACAGATGATACTAAGCTCTGTTGGAGGATGGACACTGAGGAGGAGACACACCAGTTCAGGGAGGATCTGGCTAGGTGAGAGAACTGGTCTGGCATCTGGCAGTTGGGGTTCAATGTCAAGAAATGCAATGTCATGCACCTGGGAGCTTGAAACCCAGGGGCCAGCTATTGGCTAGGGGTGTACAGGTGTCCAGCTCAGAAGAGAAGAATCTAGGAGTGATAGTCAGGGGTGATATAAAACACTCTGTGAAGCATCATAAAGCAGCAGCAAAAGCAAATAAAATGCTGGGATGCATCATCAGAGGAATCACCTCCAAGAGGGAAGAAATACTTCTGCCATTGTACAGGTCATTGGTGAGACCACACCTCACTTACTGCGTGCAGTTATTGTGCCCTTAAGATTCTGGGGCTTTATAGAGCAGTGGGATAGGGTCAAAAGGAAAGTTATAACTGGATGGAAGATGGGCGTGGGACAAGGGGGTGGGGGAGGATAACTATGGGAGGAATGGGGACAGATGCAGCTCCAGTAAAAAGTATTGAACTGCACACTCCAGCAGACTTGATAGACCAATGTGGCCTGTTCCTACTGGCAATTTCATGTTTGTATGTTCATTATTAGCATAATGGAGGGACAGAAGCAGTTTTCACCCTGAACTTTGCCAACATTAAGGTGGGAAGAGTAAACTTATAAAATCATTCATTTTAAAAATATAAAAACGGTTTAGTTTAATACTAGCTTTAAGGCACCCTAATTGGTTACCTTTGTTAATTTAACCCTGGGACATAATGTATTTGTCTTTTCCTCATGCCTTTATGACTCCCCTAGACTTAGATTAATAGACTGTGACCCAACCACTGGTTACATCTTAATACTTAAGTATTAGCTTCTGGCCCCTTGCCAGAGACCAAAAACTACAGTACATTTCTGATTCCTGCTGGTGAAACATAGAGGAAGGACATGACAGATCAAGTGCACTGTATGACCTTAAATTATAATAATGCTACATTCCCTTGAATGTCATAAACTTACCATCCCCTCGTACCTTATTACCTATAACATTTTAAAAGAAATGCCTGCACCACGGGCCAACCAAACGTATGGGGCTGGTTCCAATGCCTACTTTGAGTGCAAAAGCATTTTGGATTACTTACTGTTTACTGTGGTATATAGATTGTACCTGACTAATTTTGATTACTTCTAGGCTGACAGCTAATATTACTGTAAATCTCGGAATGCAGTGCAGCTGCCATCAGAGCAGTAGGCAGCAGTGAGTGATTCAATATACTGTATTGCAGTGCCTGTTACATTTTATCATTTCTGATCAGATGTTTTCTAGTTCTGCTTTCCTCCAGGGACTCCTGCATGACTGTACTTAGTATAGAGAGGACAGTGGGACTATCAAACAGTAGATATGAGTTTATGTAAATTTGCACTGCAGGCTACTGAAGCACCCACTGTTGCCTGCTGGTTTGAGGTTGCTGCAGAGGATTCTAATAGGTAATAATAGAAGATGCCAGCCTAGAGGTAATACAAATGTTGTCTAATAAATCTATTATACTACAGTAAACAAGCAAACCAAAATGTTTTGGCACACATAGTGTTCAGCCACCAGCCACACACTTGAGGATAGAGTCTTTCATGCTGAGGGTTCCACTTTAATGAAAAAGGGGTCACTGATACTTGATCTTCATCTACCATGGCTGCTTATCAACAAGCGTCATCATAATCAACAACCAGTTGTGATGTCCCAAGAAAATCACTTGGGAACAAACAGCAGAACTACACAGACATGAAAATGACTTTTTTTTTTTACAATCAGAGTTACGATGTGCATTGCTGTGGTGGCTGTGGAAATAGCACCCAATATCCTAATCGATCTAACTGCAGCCACATTAAAGTCTACTGCGGCAGTACTTTTTCCTTCAGCACCAGGAGAATTTCAAAGTCGGGGTGGGGTGGGGGGCTGTGTAGTGAAGAGGTTTAAGCGTTGCCTGTGGTGCATGCCGTCGATATCACACACAGCAATGCCAACAGTGGTAAAGCTCCCCACCACAGTGTTTCATCAGCCCAACAACAAAGCCTCTCCACACTGCACAACCCTCTGTCCAGACCACGCTGCTAAACGCTGTTCAGGGTCCCTGCATGGCTTACAGCATAGTATAGTCGGTAAGGCAAACACACCTTGGCAGAGAACATATTTTTATGTTAATATACCTTGCACTACAAAATAAAGGCAACATAAATACAGAAAATAATGTAGCTAAAGTACATAGTAAGTAGGTGTCTAAATTTTATTTCCAAAGCTTTTGTAGTGGTGTCAGAGACCTTGAAAGTGCGTGTCCCTACTGAAAGATCGCATCTACTGTATTAGCCAATGCCAAGATCAGATGAAAAAATATATGTATGTTGTGAGCAGCAACAAAAAGAAAGCTTGGACGGCTTACAATTTATGCAGCTCTTTTTCCCGTCATGAAATGATTGTCGCAGTCGGAGACCACGATTGAGATTAAGCAGTAAATGGTGCTTTCTTGACCCTGAGCCTGAACCTGTACCTGTGGTCTCCCTCCTCAACTGACACACATGCTACACATTCACAGCACCAAGAAAATAGGGAATGACATCAGCAAGCCTTTTAGCACCGTCTGTAGGGGAAAGAGCTGCAAAAGCAATAGGCTGACTACTCCAAACAAAAGCGGAGTTTGCTTCTACCAGCTGGCATTATCTGACTTATCGCGTATCTCAGGAATACTGAATCGATGCTGCAAAAGCTAAGGAATGCATTATGTGTCTAAAAGTAATTGCAACCGAGGGTGCCAGTTTTGCCTGGGCGCTGTCCTAGTTAAGAATATTCAGCTCTCACTGCAGAATCTACGGTTGGTTGCTCTGTCCGAAGGGTAATAATAACGCGAGGTTGCGGTGTTAAAACTTTAAAAACACGAAGGCTGTTGAGCAGATGGATACAATGGTAGAGACTGGGCATCAGTATTGAAAAAAATCTCTGCCAACGTTTGATGGTCACCTTTCACAGCATGCCAAAAATAGCTTGGAGTGATGGGACTACAAGGAGCTGTCCAGTGCTGAAAATGTCTCAACTGCAGCCCACAGTGTGAGCACGAAGTCCAGTGAGCTGTTCGTCTGGGAAAGCCGTTGAAACTACGGGGTTGGGTATTGCATAATTAAAATACCTGTGCTTTTTCCTTTGTAATAAAGAACAAAACTGGAAAATGACACTCTTCTCATAGTTTAAAGCATTAGGGGCCATCCCGTTGGGGAAGTTGGTTCCTTGCTCAATATTTTCTTAGCGGGTCTTATTTCATTACGTGAAAAACACATTGGATTTACAAGGAACTACCGGGCTAAAAAAAAGGTAAAAAAAAAATCACCTGAAACTACCATATGCAATCGCCTCTTATACATTAATTTGTAATGGGTGATGAGCAAAAAGATTTTAATTGGCAAACTGAGAAGTAGCCGCTGCTTTGGAGGCCAGGAAAAAGAACACCTCCACACTGTTCCTGAATCAGAAAACATGGCATTTTTCCTCATTTATCTGAACCCGGTGGTGCTGGTGCTGTTTAGCTGTGATATCTGTCTTGTGAGAGCAAGTAAGTACTGTACTATGTGTTCACTCATTCCAAGTATTAAGTTTTAAAGCTTACTTGCCATCCATTGCAGTGCTATATGGCAGCGGGACTCCTGTGGAGGCATGTGGTGTGTGTGTGTGTGTGTGTGTGTGTGTGTTTATTTTGAAGGTATAGCTACTTGGTGCATAAACACATGGAATCAACAGTTATTCATTGCATCTTATTTCTGTGAGATCAGTTTCCAGTAGCAGTTTTCCTAACTTGGAGGATTGCTGTTATCTTGGAATATTTATCTTATAACACTGCAACCCCTGTGATGTTTTGGATGCATATTTATGTCCTGAAACAATAGATGATAGCTGACTATGCTGTGCAGTATATAGAATAGTACTGTGTACTTAACTGGGGTCAAAGCAGCATGTTCATTGCCAAAATGACAAAGATAACTGGGGGAAGGGACATAGAAAAAAGAAACTGGGATGGTGGGAATGGAATAGAGAAGAGTAGGGTGGGGTACAACAGGGTTTTTACAAGGAAAAGGCAGAGAGAAGGTGGGTATGGAAAAATTACTAGCGATAGTCATGGACGGCTGCATGCACCAACACCAGGAGTCTGGGGAATAAGATCTGTGACATGGACTTAGTAACAGTCATGGAGATATGGGCAACACAGCAACAAGACTGAAATTTTGTCACTTCAGGTTATACAATATTCAGGAGGGATAGAGAACACAAAGGAAAGGGATGTCTGGTGTCTTATATAAGGGAGGGTATCAAAGCCATGGAGGTCAAGGAACTAGGAATGGCAAAGTACAGAAGCAGTGCAGGTCCAAGTAGTCATATGTGGAAAGAGGAACATCAGGACTGGAGTGATATACAGACCACCATGTCCACCACTGCAGAAAGAGGTGACTAATAAGGAATCAGGGAAAAGATTAAAGGGGTAGCTAAGCAGAGAAAGTGCTAGTAATGGGAGACTTCTATCTGCCGCATGTGGACTAAAGCATCCAAGTGGCAGCAAGTGCAAGGAACTAGTTGCCAGTAGAAGCCTTTCAGGAAGTATTGCTGATACTGAGAGGACAGGAGACAACAAGAGAAGGAGTCATACTTAATTCAGCCATCTAAAACAGGGACACACTTTGGTGGGTCATAGTTCATTACCCATCTAGAACCAGTGATCACCAGGCTGTGTGGTTCAATATCAAATTATAGGCAGATAGAAAGTAATCATATGCAGAGGTTCTGGACTTCAGAATGGCAGATTTTGGTAGGATATTTGATCTGCTAAAAGTGAAACTGGATGGGATGGGGCAGCAGTGTGGTACATAACAAGTGGGACATAAAACTGGTTGTTACAAGCTGCAAGTTTGTATATAATGGTGGTAGGAAAGAGCAACTGAGGAAATAAATCATTGTGGTACATAAGAAATGTGGGTGATGTACTGAAGGAGGCACTGTTGCTGCAAAGCCTTCACCTCTGTCCCACATGGATGGTTGGTTAAGAAGCTAACTGATCTTGGTATGGAGATTGGATTACACGATGGCTAAGAAATTAGCAACATTTTTTTTTCCTTTTATGTATTTTAAAAAAAATAAACAGAAATTTCACATTGGGCTGAAGCTCATTTCCAGGTATGTTTCATGAGAAAATGAATGTTAAATGAATGCAGGGTCACACAGTGTGCAGCACAAGTGGAGGTTTTAGGAATCAAGCCATGGCCTTTTGGATGTACTAATCTCATTCTCTGCTCATTTTTCAAACCTCTAACCTATACTGCCAGTACAGAGGGAGAACCTAAAAGACTCTCCTCAATGAGGAGCACTCAGTGGTATGAGGGGTCACCAGTGGGGTGCCATATGGATCAGTCTTAGGACTGGTTCTCTTTGCCATATTCATTAGTGACATTGGGGAAAGGATAGAGGGAAAGATCTGCCTCTTTGCAGGTGGAACTAAGATCTGTGGAAGAGTGGACAGCAAGATGGGTATAAGAACCATGAGAGAAGATTTAGAAAGACTTAAGGAATGGCCAAGGATACTGCAGTTAACATGTAATGTAATGATATGTAAGGTAATGCACATAGGGCCAGGAACCCAGAAACAGAATAATGGATAAGAGGCAGAGGTAGAGATAAACTCTAAAAAGAATGACCTGGGATGATAATTACGGACAAGGTGAAATCATCTGTGCAGTACAATAGTGCAGTGAGGAGGGTGAATGGAATGCTGGGATACATATGAAGGGGGGTCAGCAGAGAAAGAGAAGAGAGGTTATCCTGCCAGTGTACAGATCACTGGTTTTATCTTACCTGAAGTACTGTGTGCTGTTCAAGAACCCCATACTTGGGAAAGGACAAGGACAGGTTGGAGGCATTTCAATGGAGGGTAGCTAAAATAATTCAGGAACAGTAAGAAATGTATTACATGAAGAGGTTGGAGTATCTCAACATGTAAACATTAGAGGCATGAAGGGAGAGGGGAGTATAATAGAAATGTGCAGATACCTTTTTGGGATAAGCAAGGGAGATAGGAGAGAATTGTTCACAGTGAATGGAAACACAGGCCACAATGGGATGCAATGAAGCTGCTGGGGTGGTGGAGGAGATTTACGAAAGGCATCAGGAAATAGTTCTTTATGGAAAGAGTATAAGACTGATGGGCAAACTGCTAAGGGAAGTCAACTGTACAAAATAAGTTGCAGAATTCCAACGTGGGTGGGACAGACACATGGGACTGGTAAGAACATCAGGAAATGGTGGGGGTGAGGAGTAAATGGCCACTATGATATTCATAGCCAAACATACGTAGACTGGGTAGACTAGATGGGTTGCAAGGTATTTTTCTGCTGTCACGTTTGTTGTTTCTATGTTAATGTAAGCTCTTTTATGAACATTTTTGAATATTTGAACTCACAATATAGACATACTTAAAAGGAAACTGTTGCATGGACTATTTGCTTGTATTTTTGAACACTTTTATGGTTGCATTAAAACTCTGTATATGCCCAACTGTATTTTGTGCTCAGCTATATTATTCTTGAAACACATCTACTATGCACTTAGGAAAAGAACATACATAATGTAGTTGAAGGAATATAAGAACTAAGAGTTGTACCCCCCCATATGTAGCAAATGTGAATTTTACCTAGAGCATGCAGTATAAGAATAAAATATATATAAAGCAGCAAATGTAAATTACTTAAAGCAAGGTAAATATAAGGGCCTTAAAACAGAAAGCTGATTTGAAGACAAAATTCTTTGAGACAAAAAACAAGCATTTTTATAAAGAAAATAAGCAATTCACATTGTTTTACTCCACTTGTACTCTAGAACTGTTTTGGATTTCTTTATTAACATATATTACTTCTGCATTAAGACTATCTGGTACATCAGTGGAATCAGTCTAATGTTTCCAGATGGGATCAATACAAGTTGGAAAGGAGACTGAAGGAGGCAAATAATACAGATTAATGGTGTCGCATAAGCAATGAAGGAGGAATTGAATTATGTTATACAGCAATGTTATTTTGCACTGAGGGAAAAATAACCCACATGAGGAAGCCACAGTATTTAAAGTTTTGTAGGTTCTTAAGTAAATGTATTTCTAAAACAAACAATGATTTAATACACAGAAGATGCAGTTAAAATACAGCAAGAATGACTGTCATGTGTAGAAGAAAATGGACATGACTCAGTCCACCTACCTGGTACAACAAATACGTTTTATACTGTGGCATTGTGTAGTTGCCTTGGGAATTAACAAAAATTATACGATACATGTTATAATGGGAAAAAATAGCTGCAGATGCTGCTAATTAAGCAATAACTCAAGAACTGAATTTGATTTGAATTATATTACTTGAAAAAAGTTGATAAACTAAATTATCTTTCTACAGTTCTCCAACTATGTGCTCAAATACAACCTCCTCTCTCCCCACCAACATGCTTTTAGAAAAGTCTACAGTGCAACTACTGCCTTGGCCTATTTCACAGACCATTTCATTAAGGGCATGGACAAAGGTAAACTCACCGGTGCTATGTTTGTGGACTTAATAAAGGCCTTCAGTGTGATGGATCACAACCTCCTCTTGGACAAATTGATTCTCTCTTTTTTTATATAAATATATTTAGTATGATTTTTCCCCATTGCTCAGCCATCAGCCATGCACCATGCTCCCTGGTTCGCTCTCCCATAGCCGCCTACCACCCCAACAATACTCCCTGTCTTCCTCAGGGTGGGGCCATGGCACCACTTACCTGCCCATCACTGATGGGAAAGGTATTAGCGAACCCGACATTGCCTCCCTGGCTTCCCCTCCAGGGCTGGGTTCAGTGCCTGCAGTGGTGTCCATGGAGCTCTGATAAGTCAGCGGGTGGTGCGGCAGAGAGCTATTGAGGCCAGGCACCAGGGTCAGCATCATTCAGAGCGATCAGCATTTTATGGGCTTTTTTTTATTCTGGAGATGGAGACATGCAACGATATCGAGCATCCACCCCACCTCCCTTCACACTCAGACGTCAGTTGCTGTGTTTTCCCAGGCCTCTGCAAGGGGTCTGTCAAGCACCGAATGTGATCCCAACCCTCCCCCTGGAGAAGGAGAGCAGTCCTCTGGATGCTCCATCCTTCTCCCCACCAGCTGGCCCTCTGATGTTCCAGGTCCATTCCTGAACCTGGGTCACTGGGGCCGCAAGCAGAATTCCAAGTGCTGCGCTGACAGGCTGAATAAATTGACTCTCATATGATTTTCCCCGAAAAATATGCCCTGGTTTCACAACAACCACTCAGGGAGAACCAAGGTTAGCTGCTTAGGAGGGAGCACTTCCAAATCTCAGGGAATGATGAGCAGAGTCTCTAAAAGTCCAAACTTGGGTCCAGTCTGTTCCCCATATTTATAGTCTCCCTCCCCAATGTTTACAGGCAATGCCATATGATTATCTGTGCTGTCAACCTGATACCTTTCCATAGAACCAAGTTCCCAGGTGAAATATCATCCATCCTCACAGAGGAGTTCACTGTTGCCCATAGATGGTGCTTAGCTAACAGGCTGCTTGTTAATGCCCAAAATATCAAGGCTATGCTGTTCAGGTCTAAGACCAAGCTTGTCAAGACACTAGAGGAGTGTGAAAAAAAATGTTCACAGGCAGAACTGAAGCGCAAGTCAAACTCTCACTTTCATGAAAGTTCAGAAATCCATTTCTAAACTTTCATGGAAATGCTATCTGTGCTGCATCTCTGCCCGATGTTGGATACATGACAAAAATTTACAACTTAATTCCCTGGTGGCTAGTGGTCTCTCCTCCCATCTGATCACCAGCTACACTGAGGTGTCTAGTGCCCCCCCCCAAGCCTATTGCTGATCACTAGCAATACATTACAGTGTAAACTAATTCTCTTGTGGCTAGTGTTGCCTCCCCCACCTGATAACCGGCTTCACTAAGATGTCTACTAGCGCCCCCCCCGCCACTTGATGATCACTGCTGATGTGTTATAAATTAATTCCCTGCTGGCTGGCAGTACTTCCCCACCTGATCATCAGCCCCCACCCCTGCAGGCAATGTCCCACCACCCTGTTCCCCCATTCCAAACTCGAGCAAGAATCAACATAGTTTCCTCTCTCCTCATTATTAGTTAGAGTTCACGATGTCAATGAATGACCGCATGCTTGTACAAGCATGAGCTCATTCATTGACAGCTCAGTGGGCTACCAGTCATGGAGGAGAGAGAAGGGCTGTGCCAGTCACCTGTTTAAGTTTGGGATGGGGGAAGGCTGGTGGGACATTGCCTGCAAGGCTGGGGGATGGGGGTGCACTAGACCACCAGGGAATAATTTTAATTCATGGACTGGGGATTGGGGAACTGGGGTCACTAGACCACTAACGGGAAATGTTTTTCTAATTTTTACTATACTGCGGGGGATTGGGATGGAGGGTATACTGTACAATATACACTACAAGCCCATAACCAATGGGCTTGTAGTGTATACTAGATGCTGTCATCAACAGGTTAGTCGGTGGGCAGCTGTGGAGGTGTGAGGAGGACTGTGCAGCTCACCGACAAGTGGCCGTGCTGGGGTGGGGTGGCAGGGGGCACGTGATTCCCAGAATGGGTGAGGGGCTGGGGGGACCACTACACTATGGAAATATGTTAATTTTCATGTCAGGTGGGAGATCGGGTAACAGGGTGGGACCCTACACTATGGAAACTTTTTTTCCTTTGAATGGTTGGGAGCTCAGGGGATTGGGGAACAGGGAGGGACCCTGCTCTATAGAAAAGTCTTTCTTTATTAATGGGTCAGTGATTGGGTGATTAGGGATCAGGGAGGGACCACTAGATGATGGAAAATTATTTTTATTAATAACGGGTGGGTGAGTAGGAGATTGGGGACTGGGGAGACACCCTACACTACGGAAAACTATTTTTATTAATAACAGGTGGGTGATCAGGGGATCGTGGACTAGGGAGTGAACCTATACTATGTTAATATATTTTTTTACTGTCAGGTCCACAATCAGTGTGGTAGAGGGCACCACTAAACTATGAGGGAATGCGGCAGTGTGGGGCTTGGGATGGTGGGTGCCATGCACTGCCATACTAATAACATGCAAATTAACTCATAATGTGCATGCTAATGACCACTAGTGCCTTGCATGTGCATGGGCTTTTCTTGGGTTAGTTCTGCCCCTGCTGGCACTTATTCACATTCAGATAGCACACCGTGCTATCTGGCTGTAAATGGCTCCATTTCCCACCAATACAGCCTAGAAGTATAGCGCAAACTTTTGCATCCATTTTGCTTTCCTTTTGTGAATCTGGACCCATCTCTCTTGTCGTATAAGAGGCCTCCCATTTTGAGTCTACATTAGCATTTTGCATTAGATTTACAAATAATTAAATGACAGCTCCATTAATTATGGTCCTGCACATGCTTTCATCACTGTTTGCTGTTTTTGAATACCCATTGCCTACAATCACTCTTCTTATCATTATGATGAACAAGCAAGTGGCATACACTACTCTCAACCTTATGTGGAACTGTTGTGGTATTAAATTTTCTATGCCTCAAAACTATAGTGCAGACATAGGGACAATAACATGACGTGTGCCAGCATATCATCAGACTTTGAAACAAAGTGAACAGTAAGGATCCAGAGTTAGAAAAGGAGTGCATAATACTAGGTCACCACAGATGTCATGACACTACAATCTATGCCTTATGAGCTCATATAATGTTGAGAAGCCTAGGCTGATAACTTCTGTGGGACACATGCATCATGGCATATGTAAAATGTTCTATACAAACTGCTGCTTCAATTCAATGTTGAAAAAACATATAATCATAGCAGCAGGCACATGGGCAATATTATCCAATGAAATCTAGGGAAAGCCCAGCTTGATGGCAGCAGTGGTACTGGGTTGCACTGCTATGTGGGAAACCAAGGTTCATGACAGGATTTTGGCTACCTCACCATAAGCCACTGGACAGAAGACATGCTGTAAAGACAGCATGTTCAGGAACTTGACTCGGGGAGGTTGGTCTCTCTTTCACATTGCACAAGAACCACAAAAGGCCTTCATTCTTTTGCTGACACTGAAATGTCCCCCCCCAACAAGTTGGTGTCAGCAGTATGGACCAATGCAATGTGTAGGGGAGGTGGACAAGAACTCTTTCAAAGGTAACAAAATATTTACTGTTAAACATGATTGCCATGCCAGGCATCCACATCATGGCATCTGCCAGTGACTCTGGCTTCTCCCACCACCATGAAAGTGAACACCAATCTTCCCTGGATAGTAGGAAGCCTGTCAGAGCCCTGCTATGGGAATAAGGGAATTCCCTATGGACTGTGTCATAGTCTGAATGATATGGGCTGTGTCCAGAAGTAATGGGGGAGGTAGGCAAAAGCAGTAGGGGAACAGTATGAACTAAATAAAAAAAATCTCTGATCAGAAAGGGATAAAGAGTTTGGTGCCTTAGTTCAGTGAAGGCTTCTACCTGAAGTGTTTCTTTACCCTACCTTCCTAAATATCTCATTTAGTTCTCCAGTACTCTGGTGTTCAGACACATTGATTCCTTCCTTAGGAGAGCATACAATCAATTCATCATCAGAACTTAAGAAATGAGTACTTACACCACACAAAAAGTAGAAGGGTCATAGCTGAGGAAATACTCTTTATTTCAAAATATCTTGAAATTGCACTTCAGTCAAATTCTTCTGGCTGTCAGTGTTACAAATAGTCTGTAAAATGCAGCTTGGATGTAATTCAGCACAGTTAAAAATGGCACATATTGTACTTACTTCAATCAAACTGCCCAGATCTCAGTTTTGGTTTTCATTTCTAACTTCAATTTCCCCTTGCACATATATCCATGGTGAGGTTCAGAAATGTCACCACGTATAAGCTCATGTAACCAAACAATGGGAGAAGGCTGCGGGGTGAGCCAGTGGTAGATCCAAGCAAATGGTGGTGCGCAGCAATACCTTCCCACCGACAGTTCAGTTTGTGTCAACAAGTGAAGAAAATTCAGTCCACAGAAAAATATTAAAGTGCAGTTGCCAGGATTGCTATTTATTCTAGCAAAACTTCCATAAAAAAGGTATTAAGATATAAAAGGTGGGCACAGCAGGACCTTCTGCAAACAATGGAAAACCCCTAGCACCTCGACTCTAACGATTCTTCAAAGATGGTGTAACATACAAACACTCGAACCAATTTAAATCAGTGGCTTATTAATAATAATGAGGTAATCAGACCAACATTTAAAGTACAATATCAAGAGTTATTCACCAAAACAGTCTAAATCGCAACAACAATTCCATACTAACCATATAAAATAGAAAAACAAAATATATGCTACAGTGGTATCACAAATAGATCTGTACTGAATATACCAGAGCCTAATTATAACCTTCATATTACTCAAGCACATAATAAGCACATTTATATGTTTTTAAATTTAAAGGATCACTCCAGAATCTGACTTCATTCAAATCCTATTTAGGGAGAAAAGAAAAAAAGAAAACATATGATTTATAGTGTGAACACAACATTATTATTGTTTAAATATGTACCAAGGCTAAATAGCACTATTTTCAATAAAGGTTCTACACAAATAAATATGGTTTAACTGCAAAACGGGACCTATTTGCGATAAACATTGCATAACATTACGACTTTGTTACTTATGTGTACAAGGGACCCTGGGTAGAAAATGACAAAGTTAACACAGGCAATAGCATAAATAAAAGAAAGTTGTTTTATAAGAAACGGCTTAATATCCCATTTGTCATTCAATCCATTAAGTCTGACACAGTTCATTTTAAAAATCCACATGCTCTCCTGTTTGAGCAAGAGATTCGACCTATCACCTCCCATGGGTAAGGGTGCAACATGTTCTAAGCCCATAAATTTCAAATCGTTAGGGGATGAATTGTGGAAAAACATAAAGTGTGTGCTCACTGGTGTATCATGTCAATTGTTAAGTATAGATATAACATGTTCTTAAATCCTTTGTTTCAGAGGTCTCACAGTCTTACCAATGTATAACAAATCACAGGTACGCCAGAGGGTATACACCACACATAGGGTGTCACAAGTTATAAGTTCTCTCACCTCTATTTTTTTTTAACTCCTTTGGATGAGAGGAAAATCATGGGTAGTTGTCCCATACTTACAGATGTTACTCCTCTTCCATGTAAAGAAACCTTTTGCTCTTTTTGGGAACCAAGTCTTTCTTACAGTAGTTTCAGTTTTTTCTCTCTACCATGAACCACCTTGTCTTTAATACTTTGGACTCTACAAAATGTGATCCATGGTTTAACACCCACTGCATTTTCCACTTATTCATCACCCAGTAAAATGGGCAGGTGTGAAATATAATGTTACCTATGCACCCTGCCATATGGTTGTATTCTGTAACAAATGTGCAATAAGATTCATTATTTTCATTACCTTCATTTTGTCTCAGAGTGTGAGCCCTGTCAATCTTTTTAACCTTCTCATACGTATTTTTCAGCATCTGTGGGATGCTAGGGTGCATAGGGAGAGGTATCACTAGCAGACAAAAGGAGGTGGCTATGCCACTATACAGATCACTAGTGAGACCTCACCTGGAGTACCGTGTCCAGTTCTGGAGGCCACGTCTCCTGAAGGATAGACAAAATAGAGGCAGTCCAGAGAAGGGCAACAAAAATGGTGCAAGAACTGAACCAAAAGTCATATGAAGAAAGACTAGAGGATGTCAATACGTATTCCCTGGAGGAGAGGAGAGAGGGGGGATATGATAGGGACATTCAAGTCCTTTGGAGGTATAAACAAGATACAGGAAGGTATCATCTTTCAGAAAAGAAGGTGTACAAGAACCAGGGGGCATGATATGAGACTAGAGGGCAGTAGACTCAGGGGAAATGTAAGGAAGTACTTTTTCACAGAAAGAGTAGTGGATGCTTGGAACATCCTCCCTGTGAAGGAGGTGGAGGCAAAAATGGTAGGGGAATTCAAGAATGCATGGCAAATACATAAGCATACTCTCACAGTAGGGAAGAGAGGATAAGCTACAGATCAACTAAGGTCTGTGGTATTGCATTAGGTATGGAAAAGGGGCAGACTAGGTGGGCTACATGGTCCTTATCTGCTGTCACCTTCTATGTTTCATGTCCTTGCCAACATGACATATGACAGCTGGCGTGTCATGTCACACAAATATACCTTCTTTGTGGGGCCATGCGTAGAATATGCTAGCAGCATGAAGTGTCCTTATGTTTTTAGAAGAGACATTTAGCATTGTGCCAACCTTATCTGTGATACATCACCTGAAATACATCAAATACCTGTAAATATACAGACAGCATTAAAAAGGGCAAAAATAAACTGGAACCTAAACTGTTTGATTAAATTGCCATTTTACTCTGAAATTTTTCTCGGTCATTTTGTACACTTTCTGAGCTTTGTATCCACACATTATTTCTTTCTCACCACAATTTGTGATTTAAATTTGCTTAGCAGTGGCTAATACTGCATTAAGAAACACCTGAATATTGTATTGTCATCTAGGGACTTTTATCCCTCATGTTTGATATGGCATGTTGAGGTGCAAATGTTCATTTTTGGTCTGGAATTTCAGATCCTTATCTGTAAGGCAGTGCTGGGCTTTGAACTAACAGTTTCTGAATTGTCAGCACTGAGGTGTCATCAACATTCATTTAGAAGAACATCTACTTTAGGTTGGGAGGTTGTTGGTTATAATACCACACTAGGCAGGACTCAGGCTCAGTCTCAAAACTAGAGGCATACAGAATGACAAATTCCTCTAGCAGAAATCCAACAGAATTGCCCTTCTGCTTCTGAAATGTTCTGTGGAATTTTCTGGAAAAATCCAACAAAACTCCACCAGTCAGTAAATTTTAGGATTTTTGTATAAGCTGTAGTAATTTTTTACTAGTAATGGAAATTGCAGTTTGTTGTTCGCTTTTTTAGGACTTTTTTGTAAGCAATAATACCTGACAGGGTGGGTGTTATTGGACTATACTGGACCACCCAGGGGCATAATGAGGCCTGACTCTGCAGGTGGAGGGCCTTATTGCCCCTGGAAGGTCAGGTATAGCTTATACTGCCAACCCTGGAGAGTATTATTGTGCTTAGAAAATGGACAACTGTTAAAAATACATATTTTTATCTTTTAATGTTAGAACTCTTAGCAATTTGATTTATTTTATAATAAAATTGTTCCTCTGCTTGAATTAAAATGCTGTTTTGTTTTGTTTTTTGACCTATGGACTTTTGTCCTTTGGCATCCTCTGTAGTCCTTACTGTGGGGCTGGTTGTCATGGTTATCCCCCCCCCACACACAAGCACTTTCAAGGATTAAGTTAACATACTTGTACTTTTTGTTTAATTCTTGTAGTTTTCCTTATTCTGCCCTTCCTGCAGGAGGTTTATTTTTTGTAAGATGTGGATGTTAGGCATATAACCCTGCTTTGAAAAAGCAGGAAGAGAAGACCTACAGGTAGGACATTGCCATAAAATATTTTTAAGCTTATTTAGGAGTGCTGTTAAATTTTGATTTTTGCAGGAAAAAGTACTTTTGACAGGTGACATCACCATTCCCGTTTGCCGGTAGCTTGTTGGAATGGGAAACACAGATGTAAACTCTGGAAGTGCTAAGACAATGACAGCAGTGGTGATCATGGGGAATGAAGAGCTGAGGGAGAAATGCTTTTTTTATCTGTGAAAAGCGATAGCTGAACATTTTTTTTTCAGAATTTACAAGTGCAGTAAGGGACTGTGTGAAGAGGAAAGTTGGGGTAATTAAATTGAATGGCACACTAGGGCTGACTTGCTTCTTACTTTCGGGAGGTGATTCAGAGGAAAAGCAATGTTCTTTTTGGAAGGGAGTGGGCAGCAGGCTGAAGGATGGAAGAGCAAGAACATAGTCAGCTGTGCAAGAGTCACACTATGAGCAATGCAAGGGCTTGAAACAAGAGGGTTCAGTAAATAAAGAAAAAGTAACAAACAAAGGTAGCCTAGGATGAGCCTCAGTGGAGACCACATGATGCAGGGTGGTAAGTAGAAGATCCTCCGCATAGCTCCAGCCTCCCGACTTTATAATCGGTTATTTTGGACTGCAAAACTACCTAAAATCCATCGCTCTCATCTAATTCTGCCTTCTAATCATCCCGGGCTTTGGATTAGTGAGTTTGAATACTGATGGAAGCTTACATGAAAAAAGCGCCACAGAAGCCCCCTTCACCAGTCACCCCTGAGAAGGCCCCAAAGAAATCTTGGGCCTCAAGTGGGCCAGACAGGCCTGATCATTCCAGCCAGGTCTCAGAGCAGGAGCCTTTAACCTTGAACAGGCTCTTAGAAGAGTTCAAACCCTTTCATGAGGAAGTAAAAGAGATTGCGACGGAGCTTAAAGCCCATTCTAAAAAGCTGGATGAGGTCTCTGTCGCAACCTCGGATAATACCGCTTGCATTGTGTCTCTGGAGAAGCACCTGGAAAAGGTAGACCCTGGGCTTGTGGCTATGCAGGAGAAGTTTTCCCGTGTTGAAGCAAAATTGGAGGATCTCAAGAGCCATAGCCGTAGGAACAATATTGTTATATTGAGGCTACCAGAAGGTAAAGAGGGCCAGAATGCCATCGTTTTTATACAGAAGCTGGTGGAACGGATTGCAGGTCCCTCTCCCTTCAGCTCTATGTATATCATTGAGAGGGCGCATAGGTCCTTACGGCCGAAACCTCCATTAGGGGCTGCTCCCCACCCTATCATATGCTGCTTTTTAAATTATTTAGAGAGGCAACACTTCCTATCAAAAGCGAGGGACCTATAAGAAGTCCACTGGGAGAATTCCAGTCTAAGAATAGCACAAGACCTACTGGGATCTGTCCTGCAGAAGTGCACAGAATTTCACCCCATTGTGTTCAGGATTATCGCTGCTGGGCTCAAGTTCAGGATGGGGTACCCAGCCAGGCTGCAAGTTTTAGTGAACGGAACCTGGTCAGCCTACGATAACCCACATACCTCTCTCTCCAGCCTTAAACTTGCCCTGCCTGACCTGTTTCAGGACCCATAAGGAGTTCTGCAGTAATGAGGGAGAGCCCTGAATCATCAGACTGAGTCTGCTTTTTATGTAGAATGATGGAAAGGAATGCAGTCACCGGTATGAGTTCAGGAGAACCCGATATTGGAAGAGGCAAAGTCACCATCTCGCTGTGCTAATTCGATTTGGGACACTTTCTCATTGAATTTAAGCCTGGGACTGACGTTCATATTAAGGATCTGTTCTGAATGAACAGTTTGCTTACTTGGGGGAAGGTGTTTTTTGTTTTAGTTATAGTTGGAAGCACAATCATTCAGCAATAAGGGGATGGTTGTTTTATACTCCTTTGGCTCACTACTCAAATTTGGGGGTAGTTTAATTTAAGGGATGTGCTGGGCTCTTCACTTTATTTGTGTAGTGATGCACTTTTGCTCCAAAGCCACAAGAAGGAGCTCAGAGTATATGCATTACAGATCAGCGTTAGCTGATAACTCGGGGCGTGTTTCCTCCTGCATGGCTCTCTGCTGGAGGCCTGGGTTATTTAATACACCCTTTACTGGGTTACTTGGTCCTTGTGCTGGCAAGATTCCGAGGTAAACGGGCCCTATCTCCTAATATCATTTACCTGGGGTTGCTGGGCATTTATGTTTTTCTAGCAGGCTACATGAACCCTGCTAATTATAATAGCACACTCACTGTGCCCTCATGTTATAAGCCGAGCACCTCTCTTAAGCTACCAGGAGTTGGTTAGGTAGCAGGATTCTCTTTTGGAATGCCAACTTTTTTTTTTGACTTAATGTTTACTTGTTCTTATTAGGGGTTTGTTGAATTTGTCTAGGGCTGAAGGGCATTGTCGGGAGGCTCGGGGGGTGAGGAAAGGACGCAGTACTTGGTTGAGCGTTGTTTGTGACAGTTGGGGTGGCTGGGTAGGGGGCTCTAAGGTCAGGCCTAAAGGATTGGTTAAACTTATGTTAATTGAAGGGGAGAGCTTTATAGGGGGGGGAACAGGGGAAGAAATGGTTTGTGTTGGGGGGAAGGGGGCCAGGTGGGGGGTACAGCAGTATTTAAGGGAACCTTGATAGTGGTTTCTCGCTGTTATTGTACAGTGATTGTCGTTCTGAGCTCATTATTACCGACCTAGATAGCTAACAATGTAGTTTTTGCAACTTGGAATGTGAAGGGGATAAGGAAAAAATCCAAACAATACCAGGTGCTTAAGCACTTAAGTCTATTGCATTCCCAGATAACGTTTCTACAGGAATCCCATTTATTAGAGTCAGAAGCTTTACAACTAAGGAGGTAACAGGTGGGTCAGGTTTTTAATGCCTCGGGATCCACTAACAGTTGCAGAGCTATGCTAATTATTAATAGAGGCATTCCCTTCACCTCCTTACACATTATAAAGGATCCAGGGGGCAGGTTTGTCTTGGTTCAGGGCACTCTCTGGTCCATACCACTTTTACCTTGCAGTATCTATGGGCCTATTACAGATGATCCTGGCTTTTTTATGAGGCTGATTACCATTATTCTCCCAATGCTTCCCATTATGATCATCATGGGTGGTGACTTTAATTTGGCCTTGGACCCTAACATGGATAGGTCAGGTAGTGGATTGAGGGGACTGTCCCCTGGGCAAAGGGCGTTCAGGGATTTGGTGGATCAGTGTGGGTTATGTGATGTTTGGCGTGTTCTGCATCCTAACTCCAAGGAGTATACTTTCAGCTCGCCGGTGCATGGATCGCAGTCCTGCATAGACTACCTATTAATTTCCCAAGGGCTCTTACCCGGGGTTATATCTGCTTCAATTCAGCCTGGTCCTATTTCCGATCACTCCCTTGTGGTATGCAATTTTGCTTTTCTTAATATGCCTAGAAGGGAGACCCATTGGAAACTAAATGAACAACTATTAAAGGATGCCAGGTATTGCAAGCTTATAAAAGAACAGATTGAGCTCTTCTTCTCAACTAACCTGATTGACAGTGCAAAGCCGGATATTTTATGGGGCTCCTTTAAGGCCTACATGTGGGGAATTCTTATTAGTTTAGCAACTAAGAGGAAAAGGGCACAAGAGGAAGAATTATTATCCTTACTGTCCCAAAATACAGTCCCTAGAAGCTAACTTTTCCGTCAGCACTCCGAGTGAGGACAGAAAGAAGCTTCTGGTAGCCAGAGATAGATATTTAGATTTGCTGAGGGAAAAGGCAGAGTTAGCTATTATCCAAACCAGAGCTAGTTATACGGATCAGGGATAAAAGGCGAGGCATTTGCTTGCGTTACGGCTAAAACAACAGGAATCTGCAAGATTCGTTCCCCCCAATCCGGGCTGAAGTGAACGGGTCTCTGAGAGTATCCCCTTCTGAGACAATGCAAGAGTTTACACTGTATTATGAGCAATTATACAGGGACATGGATTGTCCTCCTCCCTTGGAGACTCTGGAGGTGTACTTAAGGGACTCCCGTCTGCCTACTCTATCAGAACCGCACAGGAGTTCTTATCCTCACCATTATCCCTGGAGGAGATCTCAGAAGTTATCAGGGCCTTGTCTTTGGACAAGGTCTCGGGGTCAGACAGTTTTTCCTCATTATTTTATGAAGTTTTCAGAGAACTATTATTGCCGGTGCTTCACCGGCTATTCCAATACATTCTCTCCGGTGTTGTGGTAGATGCCTATTTGTTTCATGCCCTGATTATTCTTCTCCCCAAACTGGATAAGGATCCAGAGTTAGTACAAAGTTACAGGCCTAGATCCCTTTTAAATCAAGATATCAAAATCGTTTCGAAGATATTGACTGATAGAGTAACAATGGTTCTCCCGGACTTGACAGGCATGCCCCAGGTTGGGTTCATGAAGGGGCGTTCATCTTCAGACCATCTGCGCACCCTTTCAAATATCTTCTCGGAGTCCAGGGATGCCAGCTTTCCTGCTGGGCTGGTCTCCCTGGATGCCGAGAAGACATTCTATCGTGTGAATTGGAATTTTCTATTCCAGGTTCTCAAGGCCTTCCATTTTCCTACCATGTTCATAGACTGGATTTGAGCACTATATAGAGCTCCGTCAGCTTAGATTTCAGGAAACGGTGCATTTTCTAAACCCCTTTTTCTATATTCAGGCACCAGACAGGGATGCCCCCTCTCCCCTCTCTTATTCGATCTTTATTTGGAACCTCTTATTCAAAATATCCTTAACAACGCGGGGATACAGGGCATTTGGGTGGGGTGCAACGAGATCAAGATCACAGCATATGCGGATGATCTTCTCCTTTTTCTATCCCACCCGGTGTCATCTATTCTAGTTTTGTTGGGGGAAATTGCTAAATTTAGCTCCCTTTCTAATTATAAATTAAATGCTAATAAATCCTCCTTTTTCCCCCCCTGAACCACAAGGTCTTTAAGACCGATATTACCCCCTTTGGCTTGTGTTGGGCACCCCGGATGTTAAAATACTTGGGTATTAAACTAACGTGTAATCCCTCCTCATAGTTCAGAGAAAACTTGGAATCACTTTCCCAGTTAATTGTCCATGATCTGGATAGATGGTCCAAACTCCCGGTTTCACTATGGGGCTGAATCAACATAATCAAGATGAATGTTTTCCCACGTATTTTTTACCCCCTTTCTCGCCTTAATTCATTTATCCCTTTATCCTGGTTTCAAAAAATGCACAGAATTTTTACCAATTTTATTTGGTCAAATAAATACCCCCAATTGGCATACTATAAGCTGAACGCCTCTAAACTTGATGGTGAACTGCGGATTCCTCACTTGGCAATCTATTACTGAGCCAGTCATCTGGCTAAATGCCTGAAGTGGGTGAGTCCGGGTCCCGAGAGTCTGAGACCAACTTGGCTCAAAATAGAACTAGACTTAATCCAGTGTATGAACCTGGATCCCCTAACTTTGTTATATGTCAGAGTGTCTCTTTTACAAGGTGCTGGGAAATGTCCCACCCTTATGACTTCACTAAAAGTGTACGTGCAGCTCTGTTCTTTCCTGCGCTATACTCCATATTTGGACCTGTCCCAGTCTATTTGGAACTCCCTGGCCTTCACTATAAATAAACAGTGGATTCCTTTTACATGGCTGCCCCAGCTGGGTGACGGGATAGTAACCGTGTTTTTGGACGATGAGGGAATGTGTCTTCCTGTAGCTAAATTTACCCAGAAATGTAGTATCCCAGTGTCTTTACAATTGAAAGCATTCCAATTAAAGCACTTCCTTACAATGGTGCTGGGCAGTACTCCCCCCTTGCCAGTTGGTTAGTGTACTGATTCCAGAAATGTCCTCCTTATTAGGGTCTTCTGGTGTCATTTCTAAATTATATCAAGACTTGTTTCATCGACGGTATGGGGGCTCTTTTGGACCGACCAGGTTCTGGGGATCTATTTTTCCCCAATATACTCTCAACTGGCCAGACTTATGGCAGTTCTGTTATAAATATGTGTCTCAAGACAGACTATGCCTTGTGCAATACCACATTTTACACAACATGTATTATACCCCAGTCAAGTTAGTGAAATGGGGTCTCCTTGAGTTAGATGTATGCACCAGATGTTCCCAGGGAGAAGGAACACTCCTTCACATATTCTGGTCATGTCCCAAAATAATCTCCTTGTGGGATTCAATTAAAACTAATCTGGACCCCTTATTGGGTTTGTGGGATTGTTTCACACCTGATATTTGTCTTCTGGGTGACCTGTCCTCCATCAAGGTTAAGGTTCGGAGATTCCATATCTCCATGATTGCATTATCTGTCAAAAACTTATATTATGGCATTGGAAAGACTAGGTTAGTCCGACATTTCAGGAATGGGTGAATGAAATCCTCACTAACCTTTGCACAGAGAAAGCCAAAGCTAGTCTCCATAATAGATTGCCAGCTTATAAACATATCTGGGACCCCCTTCACACCTCAATCATGGTTGTATGGCTATAAGTGTTGTTATGTATTAATTATCCCTGTACACATACGGTTACTGTCATAGGAGTTCATGTTATAATGTGGCATAATACTGCTGTACGGGGTGGGGGTGGGGTGGGGTGCAGTTTGAGTATTGTACTGTGAACAAGTTGTACATGTCATAATTATGCCTCCAATATTGTGAAAATGTGTTAATAAAGTTTGAATTGAAAAAAAAAGAATCAGCCTCAGTGGAGGTTGATGTATGGCTCTGTTATGCAGCTGGCACTGAACTATGGCACGTTGGTACTGGAGGACAATATCTCTCAGTAAGCGAGATAAAAAAATGGTGGTGATTTGAAATTTAAATTGGGTGGTTTCAGCCAATAAGGAAGCAGGGTGGGCACTAGGATAGATTAGTAGGTGCTGGGGCACTGTAGGCTGGTACTTTTTTTTCTTGGGCATCTATTGAAAGTTATTGTACCTCTCTGGCAAGGGTACCAGCCAATCAGATGCCAGGAAATAAAAAGACTATTTTCTAATTGCATATAGAATAAACTACACAATCACATCAAAGTGAAATGAAAAGGTTTTACCAAAGTAAATTAATACTACTGATTTTTTCATACCTTTTTCTTACATGCAGAATAGACACCAATATGAATTCAAATGTTTACTACTATTGAAGAAAACTGCAGTTTTGCATTTTTTGTGTACAGATTTGATGTCAGTGCCACTGCATAATGTTTTGATTTTCCATAAAAAATGGGGAAGAATGCCACAAAGTTCTCAGAGGCAGAATTCTGTGGAATTCCATGAAAAGCACACAATTCTGCTGAAATTTACTGTAGAAGAAGCAGAATTTTACAGTTCAGACAAGCACTACTCAGAACATGGATATTCTGCATTGCAGTGGTCAGTGCAACTGATGTGAGGGAGCTATGGTTAACTGTGGACAGAATGCTAGCATCAGGCAAGCACCGTGTTGCTGCAGTCAAGATGGCACTCAAGGTGTGGGGGTGCATTAAAAAGGGTAGGAGCAGGTCAAGGGAAGATATTCTACAGTTGTACAATGACTTGGATTGACCACACCAAGAGTATTGTGTCCAGACTGTTAAAGGACAGCTAAACATACATGGGGGAGGGGGGAGGAAAAAATTAATGATGAGAAATGATATACAATAAAGCATGGAGTGCTGTGGTTACTTGAATTTAATACACACCCTCAGTGTGTTATGCTTGAATAAACCCCTCGAGCTTTGGTCTCAGGGCTTACGTAGCATCATACACCTCAGGTTAGTTTTCAATTCTTGTAATGCACACCACCCTATGCATTACTATAATATTTGTTTAGAGAGAGAGATTATATCACTCACCCACATACACTATATATATAATTGTTGCCTTTATTTCTTTATATTTGTATTTTTGTTGATGTAGTGTTTGTGCGTATTATGACATCACTGTATAGCCCCATGAGCCCTTTGAAAGGTGCTAAATACATTGATAAAGCATATCTACATATATGCTGTACATCTATTTCATGATGAGCCTGTCTCAATGTTTTAAAATGCTTTGGAAATCAGTGCCTGTGAAAAGTATTATATGGAAATAGAGATGGGGGAAGTTGCTAAATTCACAAATTTAGTGGGATTTGCGATTTGCAGATTGATTTGTGAACTGTGGAATTTTGCCATGAACAGTTGAATTACACCCATGAAGTGCAGAATTTCACCTGCAAATAGCAGAATTACACCTGTGAATGGCAGAATTTCACATACGAATGGTGGAATTTCACCATTCACATGATGAATTCCACCATTTGCAGGAGAAATTCCACACATTGTAGACAGAATGTCATTGTTAAAATAGAAAACTTAGTGATTTAGGGTGAAACCAAAGGTTCAAACAACATGAAGTCTTGCTATATTATGACAGTAGCAGTTTGTCCCACCACTAGAACTGCTCCGGAGGTGAAATGGTTAACACCATTCCAGAATGGAACTTTGAGCACGAGCTCTAAGAAGCAGCTCTGTCTGTGATATTTCAAAACTGAACTGTCAGATTCTTTACTCCGCCTCAGTGAACAGTCGCTCCGGAGATTTCTCCTTCTGCTCGGTTCATTTCTCGGTTCAAACAGTGTTTTCTCAGTCCGATTCAACCGAGAATAGTTTTATTTTAACCGCAAAACCGTTCGGTTCAAGCTCTGTCTGTGGTAATCGTAAGTAATTTAAAAGGTTTTGTCTGTGTGGAACTTGTAAGTTTATCGGTTCAGTTTTGAACTGATCAGCCGGGTTTAAAACTCATTGACTTTAAAGTTTAGTGTCTCTGCTTTTGTTTCAGCAGGAAAGTCATCCCCTCTTTCCTCTCACCCTGTGTTTTCCAAGTTTTTTAAGGGATTACTCCATACTAATCCACCCTTTCGGGAACCGGCCCCTGCCTGGGACCTTAATGTTTGCATTGCCCAGTTAATGCAACCCCCTTTTGAACCTCTGTTTTCTGCAGAGCTTAAGTATCTAACTTGGAAAACTGTTTTTCTAGGCTATCACTTCTGCTAGATGCATAAGTGAGTTGCAAGCCTTGTCAGTAGAAACTGACTTTATTTCTTTCCACAGGGATAAGGTAGTCCTGAGGACTAATAGGAAATTTTACCTAAGGTGGTTTCAGATTTCCATCTCAACCAATCAATCTCCTTCCAGTATTTTTCACTGATCACCCTCTTCTGGTGAGAGGAGGTTGCACAGCCTGGATGTTAAGAGGGCTCTTAGTTATTATATAGAGCTTACTAAAGGTCACAGGTTCAATCCTCCAACTTTTCCTCACCTATGGTGAAGTTGGGAAAGGCAAACCTGCCACTAAGAGATCAATTGCCAGGTGGATTGTCTCTTGTATCCAATTTTGTTATCAGAAGCTGGGCAGAGATCCCCTCTGGCTTGAGGGCTCATTCTACCAGGGTACAGCCGCTCTAGCTGCTGCCAGAGACATTCCTATATTAGAGATATGCCAGGCTGCTACTTGGAAAACGGTACACACTTTCACCAAGCATTACACCCTGGATGTCCAGGCCAGAAGAGATGCTCAGTTTGGCACAGCTGTTCTTCAGAGCCTATTCCCTAAGTAGGTTCTGTCCCTCCTCCATGGAGGTACTGCTGTGTAGTCTGCTACTGTCATAATATAGCAAGACTTCATGTTGTTTGAAGAAAAAATTACTCACCTTAGTAATGTTGTTTCTTCTAATGGAGTCTTGCTATATTATGACCTCCCCCCCAGCCTGCCCCTCTAGAACCTCTACTTGGGTGGGGTGCGGGCAATTTTGTGTGGGCACTATTTTTATGCCCTTTTAGTGTTTCTCCCCCTTTTGGGGGTTTTGGGGGTGTGTTTTATTATCCTTTTGTTTTATTCTCTTGTTGTTAGAATTGTATTAGTAGTTCTGGTCCCCTGACTTGAGTCTTGGGTGTTGGGACCAGCAATGATTGTTAATATTTAGGTAGCCATTTGGCTAGTGTAGGTTACAGCTTCCATACAGACCTTAGTGAGTTTTGCTCATAAAGATCTGATAGTTCAGTTTTGAAATATCACAGACAGAGCTGCTTCTTAGAGCTCGTGCTCAAAGTTCCATTCTGGAATGATGTTAACCATTTCACCTCCGGAGCAGTTCTAGTGGTGGGACAAACTGCTACTGTCATAATATAGCAAGACTCCATTAGAAGAAACAACATTACTAAGTTGAGTAATTTTTTCTTCTGAGGGTAGGGAAAACTTTACAAAACTCCATGGATGTGAATTTTGGCCACTTTGTGGCAATATCGCTGGCAAATTAAAACTCTGGCACATCTCTATATAGAAGCTTATTCTTCTTATGCATGCAACATGATTAGCATACCAATACATTTGTGATCTTAAGTCTTTAAATCTTTAATGTGTACAGGCCAAATACACTCTTTTAACTTAATGACTTCTTTGAGAATCTCTGCTTTAGTTATTTAGGAATTTTCATGCTGTGATTGGTTGTTTTGGTACAGCACCTAGCTGCCAAGAGGGTTACAGGAATTTAGGATATGGGCAGTGTTTGGAATGTACATAAATAATATAGATATATAGTGACTGGTAATTCAAGACACTGAAGTTTGGTAAAAGAACTTATCCACAAATGTACTCCAGTGATACATAAAGATGTGCTCAAGTTCCTCTAGATAAAAGTAAAAAATGCAACTGAAGTTGTCAGACTTTTAGTGGAAGAGAATACATCTCAAAAATATCAGCTGTCATCTGCCAGTGTTCCATGTGTGGGAGTATAATGGATGTCACTTGCCATGTAGAGCTTTATATTTATCCCATAAATGAATGTGCTGCAGCAGTGAGGTTCAGAATAATAAGCTATTCTGATAAAATTCTGCTCCCCAAGCTCTTAGCTCTCTCGTTCAATCCCTGAAAAGTGTTGGTGGCATCTCAGTGAGATGTACTAATGTGCAATCTCACACACAAAGAGCTAAATCAAAATTTAATGCTATAAATGTAGTATTAGTTAAATGACATATCATATTTAGTAATAGCTATTTTAAGAAAGGATGGAGTGGCTGCATGTCATAATGTTTAACTGAAGTTCCACCTGAACAGTGTTGTCCAGTCTCTTCTGTAGGCACAAGGATGTATTTGAATGTCTCTATCACACCCCACTTTCCTGTCTTCCCATGAGTGTATACATATTAAGACTAATTAATCTCTCCTCATATGACTTACCTTGCATACCAAACACAATTTTACTGGCCCATCTCTGGCCCCTTTCTAAATGACTGCAGACTTTTTTGAGGTGGGCAATCCAAAATTGTGTGCAATTCTGTAGGTGTGGCCTTACCAGGGACCTGTTCAGTGGCAGGATCACCTCTTGACTCCTGCTGCCAGCACCTCTGACTGTAAGGCACAGCACTGGGTGGGCATACACATGCACCATGTTACTTTGGGCTGCTAATGATCATTAATGATAACCACCAAGTCTCTCTCTCCCCAATAGTTTAGTTTACTCTGGCCCTCCTATCTAATATTCTGTTTGAGGGTTCTTGGTTCCAACGTGCATGAACTTGCATTTATCCAGATTGAACTTCAGTTGCCAGATCTTGGACCACTTCTCTAGCTTTGCCAGATTGCTCCATATCACCATGATACCTTCCTTTGTGTTGTCTCTCCAACATAACATCATATCATTAAAGTGACACATTCATGTACAGCGGCAAACATAGTTTGAAAGCCCATGAAAAGTTATTTTAATTGAGGTATTGGGCATACCTGTAGCTGGAAAGCAGTCCAGAGATATAGATGACTGAGTTTGTGCAATATAAATACTACATTAGAGACATTCTTAGAACCTTGTGCTGTCAGTTACAATCAAGCAGTGCCCAACTGCATTGAGTTAAGCACTGCTTGATTGTCACTGACATCACAAGGTTCAAAGAGTGGCTCTAATGTAGTATTTATATTGCACAGACTCAATCATCTATATCTCTGGACTCCTTCCAGCTACAGCTATGCCCAATACCTCAATTAAAAATATATTTTCATGGGCTTTCAAACTGTACTGTATGCCACTGTACATGAATGCATCCCTTTAATGAATAGGCTAATCTTGCCCTAAATAAACACTCAAGTGTTGCAATGAATAATTAAAGAGCACTAGTCCAAGAAATAACCCTGAGACATCCTGCTTGCTACCATTCTGACCCCTGCATGAATCCTGTTCACCACCACCTTCTCAGTCCTATCCCATAACCAGTTCCCAATCCATTTAACTAAGGTGTTCCCCACTCTCAGGCTTCTCAGCTTTCTAAAGAGCCTCTTGTGGAACTCAGTCAAAGGCCTTACTGAAATCCAAGTCCAGGACATCCACAGCCTAACCTTTATAGAAGGCTTGCGTTACTGTTCTGAAAATGTCAGTGAGGTTAGTTTGGCATGATTGCCCCTTTACAAAGCAAGGCTGCATCCCATCGTGTACTCCCTTACTCTCAAGAAATTTTGCCATCAACACTTTCATGATGATCTCTGACAGTTCCCCATTAACACAGTGTTTAGACTGAAGTGACTGTAGTTAGCTGGACCCCCCCCCCATTCTCTCCCTTGTGAAGTGGTATCACATGCATTTCCCTCCAGTCCCTTGAAACTGCCCCTGTGGTCAGTGAACTGTTAAGCCAATCCACTAGCCACTGTGTCAGAGCCTTTCCACTTCTCTTAGTGTTCTAGGATGGAGCCTGTCAGGGACTAGTCCTTTGTTCATATTAAGTCCCCTTAGCCACTTCAACACCTTATTTTCTATGACCAGACTTATAACCAGTTCCTGTCTCACAGCCTTTGCCTCTCCTGTTAAGGGGCCTGAGCACTCCAGGACTGGCTGTCCCTTTTCCATTTTTTCCAGTGTGAATGGTGTTGTACCATTGTTCTGACATCATGTTAATGGCACAACAGCATTCCAGGAAAAAATATTGATGCATACTTTGAAATTATCACTTATTTTCTTTTTTCTGACCGCTAGAGATTGTTAAAAATTGAAAACAGACAGTTGCATTTTTTTTAATTTCAACCAATAAAAAAAAACAGCAAAGTATCAGAAAATCAAGTAAGTTTCAGGGATTTTTGCTTTTGTGGGAATTGGAAGGTGTTTCAGTAAATCAAGGTTGGGGGACCATATGCTATACAAAATACCAGATATACAGCAGGAAACTCTATACATAACAAGACTGATTTCTCATCTCAGGATGTTGATGCCATCTTGGAAGCACTTGAGCCTTGTTGTTAGGATTCTGATGGCATCCGTATCCCTTGATGTGTACCCAGGCTTGTTATGCATGATTTCCTATATATTATTCTAGTTGTTAAGCAGTGGACCGTTTCAAAACTGGGATTAAAGACTAAGCTGTGGGAACTCAACTATATTTAATTGTGGATTCATACAGAACAACATCTGCTGGATTTGCAAAGTTTGCTCAAGTCAGTACATACAATATCAGATGTCAAATTACTGTTGTACAGTGAATAAAACTTTATATATTGTGTATCTGTCTTTTTATTACATGTGATTGTGCTTTACTGGAGGAGATCTTGAATGCAGAATATGGGAAGGATCTTTTAAACTTTTTGTGACACAGATCCTCATGATACTGACCTGGTAGTCCAGAGGTAGTGCTACCACTCTTTACACACTGGCAACCCAAGTTTTAAAATGGACACTGGTCACTCAGGGCCCAGTTAGGGGAGAGTTGGTGGAGCATCCCAAGGACAGCGCTCCTCCTTTGGGGAGATGGAACTTGACTTTCTGCTCTTAGACTGCCACCTGGTGAAGCCAGATGGTAGCACAGTGGACCAACAGATGGGAAGAGGTCCAGCTGACTGATGCTGACCTGCATGCATACCTCTGCATGCAAACATGCATGTCATTTCATACCAGTACCCTTAGGGGAGAAGACACAAAAATAATTTCTGGTTTGCAAAATCAGTGTTGGCACCACCCACAGGCTCTTGCATGACTGACAGGGCAGCCAAGCAACCAAAATTATGGTCCTAGGTAAGTGGTTTGACAGTAAGTCCCTGAGTAGGTTGGTAATGTGGCTGGGGGGCTCTGTCAGGTGGGGGGCAGATTCAGGAGGTATGGCCCCAGGATGGTGACACTATTACAGTGAAAATGTCAATGCTGACAACATTGAACTTCTCACTGTAATAGTGCACCTGAGACCCCGACTCTCTCTCTCCCAGTCCTGCACCCCCTTTGTGATCCAAATCCAACCAGAGTTAGAATCCTAGAGATCAGGTGGGGTAGGAGGAAAAGTCCCCCGCATGGCAGGTTTGGAGGGTGAAACCCCCTGATGAAAAAACAGCTGGGATCTCCAGTCCATTTTATGTTGACCGCAAGTTGTGGTCAACATAAATCTGTTGCTGATGGCAGTCAACAATTTAGTTGTCGAACTGGCATTGTTGAGCCGATTAAGGCCAGGAGAAAAAAATCTTGATTAGACAAGTCCCCAGTGTGTCATGCATTGACTCAAGGGATTGCTCTCTGTGACTTTCTGAATTCTAATAATTGTAATCTTTTTGAACTGAAGAAACAAACTAAAAGCAGAGACTACACTGCTATTTCAAATGCCAAATTGAAGTTCATACCAGTAAGCTTGGTGGAAATTCTGGTTTTCGAAAAAAAAAGATCACAAATGATTTTCACTCTCATGAACAATATCACATAGAGTCAATTTGTATGACTGAAAGTGTAGGTCATTAAATATGACTGGAAATATGGAATGTACATTGTGTCATTGCTGCTACTGCTCTGCATTTATAAGCAGTAAATTTCACCAAAGAGTGAGTTAAAGAATTTTAGATGCCTGCCTCTTGTGCCCCAGGGTATGAGGCATGAGGCCTAACACTGAGGACAGGATTTTCAAACAGTTGAGAACATTGCAAGTGCTGGGTGCACCAATGATACAGTGCATGCGGCTTGCAGCAATCTAACGGGATTTTCTACCCCATGTTGCACTTTGCCACAAGTTAGGCCAACTTTTCCTGGTTTAACTTGCAGCAATCCTGGAGGCCTTTTTTATGGAGCTTGCACCAGCTATTTGGTGAAAGCCGGCATAAATCATGAAAACTGTTCAACTGTGCCCGAGACTGTAAAATTGGATGTAGTTGCAGCAGTGGGGTTTGGTGCACTGCCACAGCTTAAGTGTCATGGTGCAGGATTTGGTGCAAGCCTTGTTCCACACTTTGAAAATCTAGCCCTGAGTGTCCACATGCTCCTGGGAAGTGCAGCTCAAATCTTTTAAACTAAACTCCAATGTGGGGTATTACTCTTATACAATGGCCTATTTAAAATGAATAGGTAAGCATATTCAAAAAACAGACAAACACAGCTGTATGAGTCAAAGAGAACCGGAATTTATGTTTTATAATGTGAGACTTGACTGCATAGTCTGTTGTGGTTCTTTAAGTGCAACTTGCTGGCTGTGACTGCTGCTACTGTTACTTATTAGAAGCTCAGACATAGCTGTGCTCTAACATTCTGGAATGAGACTGGGCTGCACTGAAGGGGATCAAAGGCAGGCTGGTTGGTTGTGAAAGCCTGTGTTTGAGTTTAGTGATTTGTAACGACAGTGGATGGCAATCATGTATCAGTGAGACCTACTGTATGCCTCTCACAGGTTTAACCACGGTCAGTGATGTGTTTTGCCAGTGAAGATTATAGATTCTTTCTTGCCATCTTATAAACTAAAACACACTTTAGTTTAAAACACAAAGCTGAAGTCTACATATCACTAAATGGTGTTTTGTCACTGTTGCCTCTGGCATGAGCTCTCTGAGCCACAACATTCCATGGGAAACAGTATGATATAATTCTTGTCTGAGTACCACTTCCCATCTTACTAAAACAGGTACAGCACATGGATTACATTGGTACATAGAGGGCTTTATTCTCAAAAAGGTTGGTGCAGGGTGTACAGAAACCCAGCGCCAATAGTACAGCTGCACCAAACACTTTGGCGCATGATGTGCCCTATTCTCGTAGGTCGTGCACCTTTTCGACACGACACCCTTTTTATGGTGGTTTGCACTGAACAGGTGGCACAAGCCTCGTAAAAAGACCATCAAAGTTAGACCAGCTTACTGCATGTGGTGCACGGGGGGCTCGAGTTCTGAGAATCTTGATGTCTGTCCTGAGATTGCCTGTGCATTTGGCATACCCAGGGATTGCGGCAATCTAACTCATATGAGAATTGAGCCCAAAGATTTTAAAAAAGGAAAATCATTTCATAAAGGGCTAGGGTAGAACTAATTAGAGGGTAAAGACTAAGGGCTAAAATGACATCCTTAAAGTGTTGTGAGATTGAGATATTGGGAAAGGAATAATGGTGAGAATTCGTCTTTGTATAACCCTGTTGTTACTTTGTGGAGCGGTTTGCATTGCTTAAACCAAGCTTCTATTGCTGGTACATTCTACCAGTAAAAATAAAACAGTTATTCTAAATGTGAAATGATCTTTATGTGAAAGTATGTCCAATTCATCAGCTACAAAGGTAGCTTTTACAAAGAAACCCTTTTAACTAACCAGGTTACCTTGCATTCATAGCTAGGGGTTTTCTGAACAAGTGTGTGATATATATTCAGTATGCATGCATATTTGTATGTACTATATAGTAATACCATTTATTAGATATATTGTTGGCAAAAAAACTTTGTTAATGCATCAATTAGGGTTTCAACCCTAACACCCCACCCCCACCCTGTATGCAGCAACAGGCATGGGGGAAGGGTGCCTTTTGTCAGCCTTAACACTCACACCATTCCGGGCCCTATGCATGAAGGATATGCACTGTGTGCGCATGTCTGTAGTGCTGGCACTCAAGTGCTACATCACACCGATATGCACATCGCAGAAAAGAGGCACGCATAAAGGGCACATAGCATGCAAATAGCAAGAGTGTGGAATGGTACACCGACACTCTGCAGTGCCGGTATGCCAGGGCGTGGCCACACACCCTCGTCTGTATGCACACAATATGTGTATGCACAATGGCACATACAATGCAACACCATGCAGGCATTGTCATGGAAGATACACAATGTAAAAGGAGGCATAGCATGGCATGCAGCTCCCCTGGATGGCAGCACATGTAGATGGTGTGCGGCATGCAGTCACCCAGGCACAGATGTGCCTGCATGCCCGCACTGGCAGCACACTGATGTGCCAAAACTCTGGGAGCATGAAGTCATGAGACACAGCAGCTGCACTGCCAGGCTACACTGTGGTTATCCCTGCCACTCACACATGCCAATGAGGCTGCCACACAGACCAACAGCACATGTGATGGGCAGTGACAGCTGCATGACACACCACTGCACCATGCAGATGGCACACTGCCAGGGCTGCAGGCCAGCACTGGCGTGACACTGACCAGTGCACGGCAGCACCCAGACACATGCCTGAGGACCCTTCAACAGGTCAGCCACTGCCCAACAGCAAAGCATGCAGCACCCTCATACCCACACCCCGGAGACAGTGAACACACAGAGTATGAAAAATAGGCATGTTTAATACAGAATGCTGAAGCACAAAATGGTACAGTACAAAAGCATACCCACTCCCCAAAACACCTGCAGGCAGCACCAGCCAACAACCCTGGCCCCCACCCCTCCAAGCCAGCACACCATCCACTGACTCAGATGGCCGCCAGCACACCCTGAATCACAGCCTTCCAAGCCTCCTCAGTCCACCAGGCCTGCACACAGTCCACTAACAGAAACACAGAGACCACCCTATTACCCCCAATCCATGTCCACAGCCACCACACAGCCATGTCCAGTTATGATGTGGCCCTCCTTAAAGCTACACATTCTGTTATCCTACAGCTGGCATCCTCTCAGCCTACGGAAGCCACAGTCAGGGCCTGGTTGAAGTCAACTGTCCAGTCTCCTACTGGTCATCCCCCTCCTCCTCCTCTGCTGTGGTCTCAATGTCCTCCTCCTGCCATAGCAGAGCACCATCCTCCTCACTGGACCTTGGTAACACTGAAAGGGAAAGGGAAAAACATAAGTCCAGCAACAACCACACACACGGCAGACATCACACAGGGCATGTGCAGGTATACTTACCGGTGAGAGGACGTAGATGTGCCAGGCCCTGTAGTCATCGCCCTCATAGTAGATGTCACCCTTGCCCTCTTCAGGATTAGGTACCATGGTAGACACTACCACAACCTCAGATACAGTGTGACCCTGGACTGGACAATGACCTACACCCCATCCTGCTGGACCTGTAGTGTGAGCTCAAAATGTGCAGGAATACCAGCCGGGTCCTGTGGACTGGAAGAGAGATACATGAGCCTGATACATGCAGTGCATGACATGCAGACTCCCCTGTCCCATGGGCACAGCATACATACCCTCTTGAGCGCCCTGATGGCCCACAGGTCCTAACCGCCTCCATCAACATGCTTCTTCTCAGCCATCCTGAAGCAATGCCATGGGAACATGGCACTGCACTCCACCATTCTCCCACCATGATGGCAACTGCATGCACTGCCAAAGACTGCACATGGCGATGTGTGCCAGTGAGTGGAACACTGCCACAAGGCTCCACCCACTAAAGGGTGTATCTGTGGCAGGGTGGCAGTACATGGGGGACAGGCAGCACAGGTGCACCACTGCACAGGAAGCCCAAACACAGTATCAGGTAGCCTGTGTATTCAGCAACCGCGATTGACCGCATTCAAAAAGGGCAGCTCAATCATGGTGCTTTCACACAAGGCTATCGGGCAGGGAGGGTGACACGATAGTGGTTCGGTGATTATAGAGACAGGATGTTGCTATGTATACATGCGCGGGGGGGGGACCACACCAAGTGGTGGGCAGAAGGGGAGGGAGGGTTTGCGGGGTGTAGTGTGGTGGTAGGCTGACAAGCTGTGTGTGGTATGGTGGGTTGGTGACAGGCTGTGGTTGGAAGGGTACTGGGTTCGGGTCTGGGTGAGCTTTTTTCTGCACTGGGTCACTTTTTTTTATATAGTTTTGCACCCTCCCCCAACATGCACCACCCTGGAGTTGAGAATCCTTTAGTAGGGGGGTGTGGGGGATGCAGTCCCCACATTAAAAAAAATGTAAATGTCCAGCACTGTCTTGCTGTGAGCCGTGAGTCTACATTACTGAAATTCATTTTCAGTGTTGTAGACTCACCCAAATGGAGATCATTATTACATGGTCGCCATTATCACATGGAACCCAGTATCGAGATGTGTCTGGGTGTGCTAATGCACGTCCGCCTAATCGCTGAGCTTGCTGACCACCGAAGACAATGCAGACCATGCCTGCATGTGTTCCATGCATGCATAAATGGCTCTGCAATGCGGGACATGCATTGCATCGAGCGGTTCCGCCTATCATGGGACAACATCACCATGCAGTGTGACAACATCCATGAAGCTGGGCCAGCCTATTGGCACTGAGGGTTGAGCTGCTGGACACCAAACTTTATGCCACACCGGTGAACCGGGTTTGGGAACAAGCCCGGGGAGCCGGAGGTCGGTGGGGAGGGAAGAGATCAAGCATCCATAGGACTGCTCTCTCTTCCCAGGGGAGGGATGGGGATGTGACCGCTCGAAGTGCACCCTCTGGCAGTGGCCGGAGGGAGCTCAAACCAGTATCGTGGTGTATGCCTGGGGGGTGGAGCTGCTGCAGCACATTACCATGACAGCGGGGCTCCACAGGGGGAGTTACCAGGAAAAATCTCCTCCACTACTGATAGGCGATGGTGCAACCTCACAGTTCACACTCCTGGAGTCGGGTCTGGTCCCCTCCGCTTCCTCTTCCTCTCTGGCCTGGTGGCTCAAAACTCATAGACAGAGTGCCCTTGGTGGGGGGCGACACTTCCCCAGAGGGCAGAACTGGGGGATTCCCGGTGCCAGAGAGGAGCGGAGTGGACACCAGGCAACACAAGGACGTAGAGAGTGCATAGGGGGATGATTGCCGAAAAGAGTTCAGTAGTGGGGGATGGAAAAAATAGAGTTTGAAAAAAAAAAACAAAGAAAAAATCCATGAAGCTGTGGAACCACCGACAAGGTGGTCATGTGCCATGATGGTGGAAACGAGATGCTATGCACCCTTGATTACTTTGCCACAGGGTCATTCCAGTGTGTCACTGGAGACACAGCAGGTGTGAGCCAGTGCTCCATGTCCAGGGCCATGGCACAGGTGACAGATGCCCTCCTACAGCATGTGGGTGACCACATCACCTTCTCACACACACCTGCAGAGGTAAGGGCAACAAAGGAGACATTCTGCATACTGCACGGCATGCCTAATGTCTGCAGTGCCATCGATGGTGCACACATTGCCATCCTCATGCCTGCTGCACATGAGCAGGGCTACAGGAACAGAAAGGGATACCACAGCATCAATTGATAGGCTTGCCTGTAATTATGTGGGAGGAAGAGCTACTCCCAACAGCCTATTTAAACAAGCAGCTGTGTGGTGTGGTGGGCTCTGCTTAGAGCGAGTCGCATTCACTCCGTAGCGTGCTGGGGTTAGATTCCTTCTCCCTTCCCTTTGTCTCCCTGTGCCTCAGGTTCCCCCTCCATTTTTCTCCTGTTTTGTTGTTCCTACCTGCTCCCCCCCTTCCCCAGCCTTTCCTTCTTTGTGTTTTTCTTGGGGGTTCTTCTGACCCCTTTCCACTGCCTCGCTCAGTTCGTCCGCCGGCTCCTGCTTCTCCCTAGCGCACATTGTGGCTGCTTCCACCGCTCTAATCTGCATCTCCCTGTTTCAGCTGCACTACTCTACCTGACTCCTGCCTTGCTTCCCAACATGTTAGCTGCTCAGCTCTCCTGGTGTGCCTTGGACTTTCCTTGAGCTGATCTACATTTCGGACCTACTGTCCAGCTCCCAGAGGATTCAGCTGGTTTCATCTGTGCATCCAGCACTGAACGGCCTTTTCGCCCTGCAGCGAGTTTCAACTTGGTCCAGCTTACTATGTCTTCTGCCTCACATTCCCTGGCTGGCTGCATGGGATTCCTACCGTCCCGTCACCGGAGCTGTTCATCCCTGGAAGGCAGCGTGTGGAAGGTCAGTGAGAGTGTCTAGCTTGCAGATGCATTGCAGCATCTTTTCAGCGCCCCCTGCTGGGGTTCTCTTCAGCTTTTACTCGTTTTCTTGTTCTTTCCATTTGGATACCACTTCGCTGCCTGTCCCATTCTGTTTTGTGCAGTACTTTTTCATTCCTGGCAGCCACCCATTTTGGCTCTCTCGGACAATTGCAAGGCACACGGTATGTAGTGGCCAGCCTTCCCTGAAGAACTATGTGGACTTTGGGCACCTATATGACTTACAGTTGATTCTGCCCTGTTTTATCCTTCATTCCTTCTCCTCCTACGCTTCCGTACTGCACCAACTGCTGGCAATTTGGCAATGGTTCTCAGCTTCCTCAGCTCTACATCTGCATTATTACACCATTGCCCTGCCTCCCTACTTATGTTGCCTCTCAGGATTTCTTCTTGTCCTTGTTGCTATCCTGTTGCCATGCAGCTTTAGTTTACTGTTTCCTCTTTGTCTGGCCTACGTCTGGTCCAGCGGTACTGGCTCCTTTTGGGGAGGCTTGGCTACCATTTCCTACCTTACCAGCTGACCTGTGTATGGTCCATCTGCGACTGCTGGCTTCGTGGGGCTAGCTGCTACTCGACTTACCTTACCTACTACCTATGAGAGGTCCAGCTGTGCATATTGGCTGCCATGGGTCTAGCTGTTGTCTTGCTCCCATTACATGTTGTCACTCGTGGGGTTCAGCTGCACCTCATTTGCCTACTTCTACGACCTGCTTCGTCCATCGGACACAGAGTTCACTACTTCTATTCCACCCGCCATGTCAGTTCGGAGCCTAAAGATTTGCTTATGTGCCTACCTGCTGCCGTTCAACCAGACCGGGAGCCCCTACTATGGATGCTCATTTTGAAGTTCGACATTGTCATCTATTGGACGCCTTTGCCTGCTTCCCTGCTACTAGTCTGCATTATGCAGCTTGCTTACTACTACGATTTATGCGGGTTCAATTCTTTACCTTATTTGTTCATGTTACCTGCTTGCCATCCAAGGCTTAAGGGTCATTACGGCTAACCTGCCATTGCAATCTACTGCTTTCCTCATGAACTTGGATTCTTCAGACCTCTGTTTACGTATTTATTGCGCTATCTCATCCCAGGACATGATCTGATCCATTGCGTGTATTTAGACATTTCCATTTCATTGCTACCTATGCTCTGAAATCTGGCTCGCCCACGGGGCTGGAAGTTATCCATCACATTTAATCGGACCTGTGCCTTTAGGCCCGGCAGTCATTTGTTTCTATATATTTATTGCACCATACTCATTTGCTTCTACTACCTGCCTTCGCCCATCGGGCTGGGAGGTTTACCTGATACTGCTTGCTTTGACCTGCCTTCGCCCTTCGGGCGAGGAGGTTACTTACTAATTCCTGCTTCTCCGACCTGCCTTCACCCATCGGGCTGGGAGGTATACCCACCTACTCGCTTGCTTCTATGACCTGCCTTCGCCCTTCGGGCTGGGAGGTTCATCTACTTCTGTTCTCCTTTGGCCTCGCCCAGCTCGGGTCCTGGGATTCCATTTTGCTTATGCGTACCTGCTTCTGCTGCTTCAGCCCTGCACTCCCTGATTCTTCACCTTTGGGACATTTGTTACCATCTCACCTTTGCATCCCTCCATGCCTGGTGACTCCTACTTCTCCAGCTCAGTGGATGGTCCTCATGCTCCACCGCTTCGACTTGCCTCAGTGCTCCTTCAGCGGCTTCCGGGGCTGCTATCTTGGATGTTTTGCCCTGTCACCTCAGCAGTGGAATTACAGCTGCTTCTTTCCAGGACTTGGTTGGCATCTCCTGCGGACTTTCATTCTCCTGATTCTGCTCTACCAACTTCAGACCTGTGGCACTGCTACTTCATTGGACTCCGCTTCTTCAGTTATCTCCTCCTCAGACTTTATGGTCTCGTCCATTTCATGCCTCGAATTTGCCTGCCCTCAGTTCTTCATATTATTCCTCTTGTACAGTTGGCATGTCTCAATCTCCGCCTCTCAAAGTGAATTTGTACCATCCAGCTGATGGATTCCTGTGCATCATCAAAGGACTACATCGCTTGATTTCTGCCAGCGAACTTTCCTGGGTCTAGCGGAGCTTTCCATGCTGTACTCAGCCGCCTCTCTCCTATCCCGCCAGCTGTTTATTAGCCATATTTCTTCATCGGCTGGTTGCCACATCCTGTTCCTTCTCCTTTACCTACTTTGGTGCAATCCTGCTCCTACTACATATCGCTTTGGATTCAGTTCGACTGACTTCATTCATTTGGGCTCACCTCATTCTACTACTTGGATGCTTTATAAATCGCACCAGTGTCTTCAATTATCATATAGCATGACATTCCAGCTCAACTCTACAGCCGTTGCTTCATATCAATTCCTAAAAAGATTTTATTTCTTATCAGAACTGTATTCGTCACTCGATAGCCTGGCCTCAAGCCTTCTCTCATTTTTCATACTATACAAGCCCAATTAGAATCCTGGAAATCGTACTACTTCTAATTCGTCCTACCTCGTAGACATCAAGCTTGGATGCAATTATCTTCTGGTCAATTGTATTGATTTCGTCAGTTATCAACTTCATTAAACCATCATTCAAATCCTTGAATTACGCTCTCTATCAACTGAAGCACGGAAGATGGTTCTTCTATGTATCTACACTCCTTCATTCCAAATTATACATGATTTCTCGTACTCTGACTTTATTGGAAGGAAATTATTTCACTGGACATTTACAATTCAGCTTTCTTAAGCTCCATTCATCTGGGTCGAATTCTACTAATTTGAATTCAGATTTAGCAGATTAATTTAGTTTAATTAGGATCTCTCTCCTTTAGTATGCCCAGAAGGACAGGCAGGTCAGTAGCCATGGGTCCTCAGAGGTTTTCCCCTAAGGGGGGTTTTCCTCTCCTGAGTGCTACTGGTCACACTCTCCAGAGTTGGAGGAGGTGATCATCTATTCTTATCATTAAGGTGTTATGCACGACTTCTTCAGCATTCAGTTACTGAACAGTCATTGATATTTATTCTTTTGGAGCTCCATAATTCTAATCCAAGCCTCCTTCCTACAGGTGGGATTCAGAGAAAGCCAAAACCATCAAATATTATCAAATGACTCAATTCAAGCATCCAAGTACCTAAGCATATCATTATGTGCTGGCCTCTGTATCCAATAACCATCTACATAATTCCACTATATGTTACATAAGCACTGAGCTATGAACCACACATAATTACCAGGTGGTGTGTGATGCGAAGGGCATCATAACGGATGTATGCACCAAGTACCTGGGCTCTACACATGACTCATTCATCCTCAATGGCTCTGGCATGGGTGCATGCATACATGCTGGATGACTTAACGGTTGGCCGCTCGGTGAGTTGCCTACGCTGTACTGGGTATGTATGCCTCATATCACTGTACCTCTGCCACTGACACATTTTTCCCCACTCCTGCAGGAGACAGTGGATATCCACTGTGGACTAATTGGATGATTTCGTTCCACGCCCCTGCCACTCCAGCTGAGGTTGCATACAACACATCACACAGACAGACACTTGCCATAGTGGAGAGAACCATGGGACAGCAGAAGATGCATTTCAGTGCCGTGACCATACCGGTGGCAGCATCATGATGAGTCCAGCAAAGGCATTCAAGGTGTTCACAGTGTGTGTCATGCTGCACAACATCGCAAAGCATCCAAATGTGCCTATGACAGATGGTGCTCATGATGCACCATTGGGCAATGGGGATGACACCACTGAGGTAGTGCCCATCTATGTCCAGGGAGCAGCTGGTGGTTGTGTGGCCTGGCAGGCACTCATGGAGGGCACATTCAGGCACCAACGGCACACCTTCCATGTGGCTAGTGAGTATTGCCTTGGCTATGGCACTGTGCCCTTGTAGGCCATGGTGCCGGGGGTCCTGCAGTGAGGTTCACAGCACCATGGCCCAGTTGTATCATACTAATGAGGCCTGCTTGTGCACAATTATGATATCATGCCTGAGTGTACCACGTAGTGGGTAGAAGGGTGGGTGTTCATTGGGGTGGGGGGCATAACTGTCTCTTACAGTGGTGTGCTTGTGCATGGCTATCCACTCACGGTTATACGCTCATACCTCCCAGTTCTGTTGCATGTGTGGGGTACTGCATGCCTGTCTCGTACGGTTTCACATAGTGTAGTGGTGCTACCTAGTCTCCTCTGTCTCTGCACATCCCATGAGCCGTGCTAAGGTACAGCTGCCGAGTCTGTGTGCAGGTGGGCATGTGCATGGTCTTGTTCATCCATTACATCTACTGCTGGCACCCTCAGTACCGGTGCCCTCATTGCTGGTGCACACTCCTGTTGCACGGTGCATTCTGGTGTTGCTTCACCACCAACAACCACTGATGCAGTATGTGGTACAGGTGGCTGCAACCCCTCAGCCATGGTAGGGCATGACCTGTTGTCCACCAGCTGCTGCATGGTGTTGCTGTCCCCCCCCCCCCCCCGCCCAAGTTTGCATTTGGTGGATGGTGGTTTTCACTGCTTGGCTGTGTCAGTGGCCTCCAGGTGTTCAGGTGGATCCTCATTGGCTGTGCTATGTGTATGCTGTAGCATCTCTTGAATGCCCTCCAGTGCCATACCTCAGGATGGCCGTGTGCATGCTGTGGTTCACTGCTGTCTGTGCTTCCATGGCAGCATTGTTCCTGCACTGTGCCTCAAGTCATTCACACTCCAGCTGCTGGAGTTGGCAGTATTGGACCTCCATGTATGTGTGTGACCATGATACCAGGTGGTGTGTTTGGGTGCAGTCTGATGGCATCCCTGCTGTCAGTGTGTATTGGTGCTGGTGCATTTCAGTGGCCTGTGCCATGGGGGCCATTATCGTCCATGCATGTGTCAGTGGCTATGTGTGGTGCCTAGGTGGGGTAGGCCATTCCACTTTAACCACCCCGTGTGTGCTGCATGTCTGTCCCCACTGCTGTGTCACTGCCAGTCCCACTGTCCTCTTCCATTGGGACTAGTGTGCTGTCCTCCTCACTGGCCATCTCCACTGGGGACTCTGTCTCTGGCCCTACACCTAGTGGGGAACAAAGGGCACATTAGGTCATCACACATACATCGCACACTACAGCCCCCCTTGGGTGTGTATATATATCTTCTACCTCCTCTGATGGGTGTCTGGTAACCGATGCAGCCACTGTCCAAGATGCAGAGGTGTGTATCCAGGTGTTCACTAGGGCACGGCACTCTGGACCTGCGCCACCTGTGGGTACAATGCATAGGGGTTACTGGGGCAGTGGTATTGTTGGGTTGTCATTTCCACAAGCATGTGTGTTGCCATTACCTGCCATCGTGTCCACCCCCTTCTGCCTCATGATAGACAGTGACCTCTGTTAGCATCTCCACAACAAGGCACTCCAGGAGAGTCAGCTGGCTGTCTGTACATGGTGATCTACCACCCATGCTGGTGCATGCCTTTCCATCGGAGGTGAGCTTATGCTTCACCATCACCCTCATGTCTTGCCACTTATGCTTTACCGCTGCCAGGACCTGTGCCTCAGAGCTGGCAGCATTTACAGCAGCATGTATGTATATCAAGCCATACCCTGGACTTGACTTCTGTTGGTGTTGTCAGGGCCTCAGCACCATACAGCCTGCTATAATTCTGGCGTATGTCAGTTACCATGGCAGTGATTTGGCTACCACTGAAGTTGGTAGCATGATACCATCTCCCTCCACATGCACGGCCATGTCCATGTCCGTGGACAGCACTGCCCCTTCTTCCATTGCCTTCCTCTGCATCCTCTGCTCCCACCTCTGTGTCCACAGCCTGTTCTGCCATTGCATACTATTGTATACTCTGCATGGCATTCCCAGCCATGCATCAGCATGGGTGGTGTTTCCTTGCCTTATGATGCGGAGTCATGGGGCATTCCTACATTGTAACTATTATGTTTCTTGGTGGGTGGTGGGAGCTGAGAGGAGGGTTGGTGGGGTATAGCGCAGTGCTACTTTCTTGCTGACAGCAAGCACAGTGCTTCACAGTCACAGAGGTGGCTGTATTGACACTCCAACATGTTGTTAGTGGAGTCCTTTTTTGAAAGCAATAGGTCTGCAGGGTTCTGCAAAATGCAGCCCTAAAAATATCTTGCACCCTTTTGTTACTGCCTGGGCTATTCCTTCTTCAGTTTGTGCTTCTGCACTCCATACTGCTTTCCCTGCTTCCCTCTGTTTCCCCTAATACTCCTTCCTATCTTCCTCTCTCTGCATCTTCTTAGACCTTATACATTCTGAATGCAACTTGTAGCCTGTACCTTCTCCATCACCTCTTTCAAGAACCATAGTAGTCTCTTTTTCATCCTGATTTTACTCACTTGCTTGACACAGAAGTTTGTCACCTTAGCTATGCCCTCTTTTAGCTTTTCCCACTGTTCCTCCATCCACCCAGGTCATCTCCCCTACCAGGTTATCCCTGAGGCATTCACCCATCTTTATCAAATCTGACCTCCTGAAGTTAAGGACCCTTGCTTGTTTGTGGTTCAATTCCACAGCTGTCTTTATACTGAAACACTATACATCGATCCATGGTCCTCAGGTGGCCTCCCACCTTGACATCTGCAACACTGTCCCTGTTAGAGTACCCACTCCAGTATTGCCCCATCACAAGTGGATTCACTGACTAGCTGCCTGAGGAAAGCCCCCTACAGGGAGTCCAAGATGTTCCTGCTTCTAGCTGATGCTGCAGCTCAGAGCATCTACTCTGCTTCTGGCAGAATGATGTCCCCCAGCAGCAGCATCTTCCCCTTTTCTGCCATTTTGCAAGTGGCTTTGACCAGTACCTTATCTAACTCCTCCCCGTCTGCCATATGTCTGTAGATCACTCCAGAGAGACTAGTGGATCCATTCCCCATCTCTAGGGTGACTCACAGTACATCTGCCACCATCCGTATTCCCTGTATCTTTGTTGCTTTTATGCTTTCCATCATATAAAGCACCACACCCCTGCTTTTCCTTTCCACACTGTCTTTCCTGAACAGAGTATAGCCCGATATCAAATGAGAACAAAAACAGCTTTATCCAATTGCATCCTCAGTAATATAATGGCTACAAAAGCAACAAAGGAATACAAACACCATTAAGATCAGTCAAATTAGAATGGGAGTTTATTTACTTACGTGCTCCATAATGATGGCAGCAGTGCCAAAAAGTGGAAAAACTCGTAAAAATGTGCACTACAATAATTACACATAGGTGAAATCAGAAATGCAGAACAAACTCATAACAGACCCAGTCATGGCTTTCAGTCCACCATGACTTGGTAATGGCCACATCTAGGCTGGCCTCTGCCATGATGGTCTCTAGGTCTGGAATTGTATTTCCTAGACTTCCAGAATTCGCACACATGGCCTTCCAGATTTTGTTAATACTCTGCTTGTTGACCCCTTTTTTCCTGTTTGCTCCCCTCCTTCCCCTTCTCTTTTTAATCACATCAGTCTTCATTTCTATCCCCTGCCTCCTTTATTAATTTGCCCCCAGGGTGGGGTTCCTCTCCCCTCGGGTTCCCCCTAATCTCTACTTCAGTCTGTGGTGGGGCAGTTTTTGCCATCCAGAGCTCTTCTGCCATTCCCCTCAGCTAGCTTACAGGTTTAAAGTAACATTGAAACTGTCCACAATGGACTGCAGTTCCTCTCTTGGATGGGTGCAGGCCATTTCCCCTTTATAGGCCTTTTATCTGTCAAGATGGAATTCCAGTCCCCCATATAGATACAATGTCCCAAACACTCTCTCAGCTCCACCATCCACTCGGTCATGATTCAGACTCGGACCCACAGCAGCCTCATAACTTGTCAGCCTGCAGGCACTCAGCTTCCCCACAGGCGAGAAAGAGCTTCCACTAGCCAGCCCAGTGCTGCTGAGGGCTGAGGCGCTGAACACCACACCTCGCACCATGCCAGCGACCCATGTTTGGGAATGACCGTGGACCACCGGGGGTCGGCAGGGTGGAGATGGGTCGATCATCCATCGGACAGCTCTCCATCTCTGGGGAGGGGGAGTAACCTGCCATCGGAGCATGCCTGACCCCAGGTGAAGGCTGGGGCTTGGTGCTACACTGCCGCAAGACAAGTGGGGTGGGAGCACGGTAGATACTTGGTGGACCATGCATGGGTGCGTGTGTGAGCCCGCTGCAGGCATCATCGCATGCCTGGCTCCAGCAGGGGGAAGAAAAATGAGAAAAGACCCTGGTGGCTGGTCATTGTGGTTTGATGGCTGTCCGTGCAATGCTCTGTCTCTGGAGGTAATGCCCTGAAACTTAATCCTGTCAGCCGGTGGGAGTTCCCGCTGCTCTGCCACGGGGGTAAGCAGTGGGAGTTACAGGGGTGAGCGTCTGAAGGAATGGAGGTGTTGGATGGTGGCCATACAAGGGCCGACCAGGGTCAGGGTGAGGCAGAAATAGGTAGCAGAAAGGGCTTTTAGTCTACACATGGCCACTGCCACATCTTCACCCTGGGCTTTCTATTCCCCAATGGACTCCCCAAAATGTGATGCATTGAGTGGGCAATTCTCCCCACTCCTTCTACACCACAAACTCCTTCCCACCTGCGTGGTCTCACACTGTCCAAAAGTCCTCCTCTCAAGGTGCTCTTAATACAGACAGCTCCCTGAAGGCAGAACATTTAACCCTTTAAGAGCATGTTCTGCTATACCCCCAACCAAATATCTAACTGGGTATGAATTTGTACACTGATTCTGGCACTTTAATCCCAGAGGGGTGTTACAACTCTCCCCCCCTTTAAAAACTTGATGCCCTTCGTGAGCTTTGGAGCTCCACCCACCACCCCTCCAGGGTCCAGACAGAAAATGTGTTTACATTCCCCCTCTGCCAATCCCCAACAGGTTCATGCTGCCTCACCACAAAGGTGAAACAATTCTTCCCTAACCAAAAAGGAAAATCAGGGCCCCCAGAGCTCAACTCTCCAAATGCGTTCAGTCTCACCCTGGCCACCCAGTTTCCTGGACTCTCAGGGTGGATTGCTTAAGCACCTTGAGGGTGGTGTCCCAGGCCTAATACCTCCCTAACTAACTAACAGTGGTCCTGCCAGACTAACTGCCTACTACTTAAACTAGACACTGCTCAAAGGTACATCTCCTACTCATTTCGCAACATTTATAAATCTACTGGAACATAATTTTACCAGCAACAGTATCAATGGCCCAACTAGGGCTCAAACTCTCATATATAAAGATGTTTATACAATACATCAACATTCTTCCTCATAAAGTACAAAGAACTTTCAGTGTCAAAAGTTACAGCAATACTAGTAACAGCACAGTTACATGGTGTCAAAAGCCTCTTGTTAAATGTCCCAACTAGTAAATACCCCAATCAAATTAATTCTAACATTTTAAAAGTCCCAAATATTAGTCCATATTAACCATGGAAAGAGAAATCAAAAAAGGTTCAATCTCACCCATCTGTAGTCTTCAGGTGGGGATGTCAGCACTTCAGGTTCCAGTGCACTCCTGGGCCACAACAGCTCCCCACATAGCAAATAAGTAATGGGGATTAGGCTTGGTACAGGAGTGATCAAAGGAATCACAGGCTTCCTCACAGTACTGGGGATATCCTCCATCCATGTCCTGCAACAAAGCATAGTTCTTGGTTAAAGTCAGTCCCTTAAAGACACTCCATTCACAGATCCTCATCACCACATGCCAGGTCTCTTGCAATGCAGTGGTGGAACGTTGCACATCCAGACCATGCTTGCAGTAGATCTTCCAAAGGATTGCTCTAAGCACCCATTCCTTCCTGTTGTCCTCGATGAGGTCCCAGATATATTCCAGCAAATATGAGTACTCGTACTGTGGGTACTCCTCTCAGACATACCTTCTGATGATGAGCTCTTTTGGGACCACTCTGACAAACTTCCAATGGGTGTTCTGGGAACCTGACTATGAGGGAGCCACATTCCTTCCCAGTGCTGCTGCTCCTGGCATTCCTGCTCTGGAGTCTACCTGAATGTCTCTCTAGGCCCAGGTCAGGGGGTCACAATATGGTGTGGAACTCCATTTTGGTGATAAGATCATTTAGTAGTATGCCACTGGGGGGTCCTTTTCTGACTCCTCCTCCCAAACATCTTTGATCTCTTTTTCTGCTTCACCTGCTGACCCTCAATTTCTGGCTTACACAGGGGGTCCTCTCAGGGAAGGTTTACTGGGGGTTCCAGTGACTGGTTGTGACTCACTGATGGAGCAGCACCGAATATTCCTAAAGAGGGCCCTGAAGGAACTTGTGACTGGTCTGAAGCAGTTTCAGAGGGCCTTACTAACTTCAATTCACTGAGCTTGCCAGGTGCATGGAAGTCTTCAGGGGTCATAAGCTTAAATGTAAAACTGTTATCAGGTACGTGCTCCAATTGTTGATGAGCAAAGTCACCACCTCAGGGGGAAGTCTCCATCCTATCACTAACACCAGTGGCTTCTGACTCCTGCTGGGGACCCAGCTGTGCAAATAGTCTCTCCCACTCCTCCATTATTGCCTCTTATGACTCCAGAAAAGTGGTGGACTGCCATCACTGTGGGTACGGAGGGGATTGATACCCACAAAATCTTACCTGGTGTCACAACGCCACTTATACACAGGCAAGGGCTCCACATTTTGTGCTTTATAACGACAGAGTGAACATTCTTTAATGGTCATTGAACTGGCCACCAACTCCCACATCCATTTGTACATCTGGGATGGCACCAATACATCTGATGCAGAGGGTACATGGATCATTTTGGATGGTATACTACCCTTGCACTGCAAATACAGTCCAAATTTATGTCACTGCTATGGGAGCCCAATACAAGTGCTGATACTGGGATCATACAGATCCTCACCATCAAAACACAGCCACAGGTGGCAGAAAATTAGCAGCCCTACCCAGGCATGCTTGGTAAATCCAATCCATACTCTAGGGCCCAGGCCATTTGCATAATCCTCATATGTATTGACCATAAGCTGTTCGTTGTCAGCCCCCCAGGCACTGACATCCTCTGAAAGCACAAAATTCCTCAACTCTCCAGTGCCATATTGGCCACCAGAGTTCATTTCATTCATTCCACAACAGCCCATGGCCTCCAACCACACCGCAGGGCCACTTTAATGCGGGATGACACCCTGTAACATCCTGGACGCACCCCCACATGTAGCCCACTCCCTTCCTGGTGTCTAGTTGTATGCTGATTGAGTGTCCTTTGGGGCGGCAGCCACAGCAGAAACCAGCTCAATGGCTTACACTGGGATCCGGGGTGCAGCGTCCTCTGCTGGCAGGCTGGAAAGCAAAAATCCTTTAGCAGATCCAGTTAAGGTGACAATAAAATGCAATCCATATAAAACAATAAGCAAAGGATACTTTAGTAACAGTTAATAGGTCCAGGAGCTTTACAGGAAAACATCCCACAGGGAGACTTGCAGCCTAGGACAAGAGAGTCCATTACATCAAAGTCCTGACTCTATTTTCCAGTCAATCCACAGTGTCCTTATCTGAGGACTTATGTAACACTGAGCATTTTCAGAGAACCTAGCACACTCACGAGGGCAGCATTTCACTTTACTCCTAGGTTGTCTCTCTCTCACTGTTTCTCTCTGGCAGGACTCCAAGCTAAAATGAACTCCACTTGGCCATAACCCCTCATCTTTTTTTTTTTTTTTTATAATAACAACTTTATTAAATATATTCAAAAAAGAAGTCATAATATATAAGCATCAAATACAGGAAATACTAACAGAAAAAATAAAAAACAAACTACAGAAATAATATTCATAACAGCACAAAATGTAGATCACTATACCATATTCCAGGAGCTATGTATCCTCGCTCATAAATAATAATGCAACCTGTAAACTTACAGGGGGTATAACAGATGGATACAAACAATCATCAGTACAACTAATAGATACACCTTAATATATAAGAAGAGGGGATCTAGAATGAAATAAGTTATCCAGTCAATTGGGCAGATATCAAATAATTTAGTTCATCCAAAGAGATGAACTAACAAAGCATCTCATGAAAAAATAAACTGGACCACCTGCAAACTCCCATATATCAAAAAACTTAAACTAAGTTATAAATGTCTGGTTCAACTGCACCCAAAAGATCACCCATTTCTGACAAATTGACTGAAAACTCTCCAAGCGTTTCAAGTATCTGAAAGAGCACCTCTTGTAGCTACAGTATAAATAGAATTCACCAACCTCACCCAATGTACAGTATGGACAAAGGAGTTCATGTGGAAAACCATAACATAACCCCTCATCTTGAGAGACTGCCCCACGAACTACAGGACATGTCCCAAAGAGGTAGTTTGTCACTCACCTCAGGACACCACAGAGCAGAAAGCAAAACACCATCTGAGGCCCTACATATTCCCTTCAGGTCACTGATCCTTGCAGCTTGAGCTCCCGGGGCCTCACAGCTATTGGTGGTAGATTCCCACCGAGGACATGAAGTCCCAAACACTCTCTCTGCTCCGCCATCCACTCTGACATAATTTGGACTCGGATCCACAGCAACCACATAATTTGTTTTCCTGCAGGCTCACAGCTTCCCTGCAGGGGAGAAAGGGCCTCTACTCTACACGTGGTCACTGCCATGTCTTTTCCCTAGGCCTTCTGTCTTCTCCACTGGACTCCCCAAAATTTAATACATGGAGTGGGCAATTCACCCAGCTCCTCCTGCACCACAAGCTCCTTCCCACCTACGCTCACAGGCCAGCCAAAAGGCCCAGCACTCAGGGTGCTCTTAATACAGACAGCCCCTTAAGGCAGAAAATGTAACCCTTTAAGGGCCTGGGCTGCTATTAGAGATGCAGCAAAGTTTAAATTCACCTGCAAAGTTAACCTGAAGCGGGCAACTTCGAATTCATGTAACACTACATGAAACTTCCATTAAAAAGTTGAAATTCACCCTTAATGGATTTCATGTTGTGCACTTTGCATTCACTTTGTGTTACAGTTTGAGAAGGAGTTGGCAAGAAACAGTCCACAGATAACATGTCTGACAGTCTGCAGGTCACATGATGCAGGCAGGAAGTTAATCAGGCAAGACAGTGAACTAGTTTCACTTTCCCTTTCCCTTGCCCTGTGCTAGAGAAGGAGCTTTTTGAGAGTGTCTGTACAGTGCTAATCAAATATTTACTCAGCATTTCAGTTTACTACCACATTTCTGCTTTTGAATTTTGCCCCATTTGTTATTTTATTCCCGAGTCCTGATGTTACTGTTTTTCTTTTTTTGTTCACTTCTGAATACTTGTATTCATTATTTTTTTTTTCAAATAGAGAGAGGTGGTTTTCCTGCAGGGACTCTTGGTGGTCGTCTTGGCCCAAGGATGCATGGTGGTGATGGTCACATCAACCATGAGAGCTTGTTCCCATCCAGTGCTCCGCTCCCAGTAAATGTTGTGTCCACTGGCAGTGGTGTTAGTGGTGCCAGCCAAGCAGCAATAGTGGCACCTAGCACTGCCCCCCACTGTTGACCAAGGCTCAAGAACAGCAGCAGCAGGAACAGCAGCTGTAGGAACAAGAACAACAGCAGCAGCAGGATGTCCCCACCCCCAACTCTACAGCAGCCTGTGACATCTGGGCCCTCCCACTGCCTGTGCCTGGTTCTCCATAAAGCTTGGCAGTGTGGCATTTTTTCACCACACTGCCAGGTGAACCTAGTGTGGTTTAATTTAATATCTATGGCATGCTGGTGTGGCATGGTCGGAAGAGTATGCATCTGGGAACAGTTAGCCAGAGAACTCACCTGACTGTCCACTACTGTGCAGCTTGGGAGGCCAAAGTGGCTGAAGTAGCAGGAAATGCTCCTGCAGTGCAAGAGATGCCAGCACGGCCTCAGCCTGCATGGCGTGAGAAGCACAGCAGAAGGGAGAGGGAACATGAGGTGGCTCCCGCACCTGCATGTGAATGGAACTCAGCTGAAAGCCCAGCTAAACTGGCAGATTTTGGCCTGCTATGGAGTGAAGTCAACAACCTTAGTAATGTGGCTGACACAATGCAGCAACAGCTGAACTGAATGGAAGGTCATTAAATAATAGCTATGCTCCAAATGCTGATTAGTCAGAACCAGGACCAGTAGTCATTTTGTTTTCTTTCTAACTTTTATTGTGTGTTCTGTCTTTATTTTTTCTAACTTTCTTCCTCCCCAAAAATATTAAAAACACACCCAAAATAATTACAAAAGACAAAAACATTTAAAAAAATCCTGTCCTGCACTTTCTTTCTTTTCCTACTTAATAATCTTTTCACATACAGAAACAGTATTTAATTTTTTTTGCAATAATGTTTTCTTCCTGTTGTATTGTGTTAAATCAGCAATGCAATATTATGTTAACAATTTTGACCTATACTGTTTTATTCTGTTTTCAATTGTTTTTTATCTACTGACTTGAATGATACAATTCCTTCCACAATTAATGTAATTCTGCATCATAAAACGGTCATTAATGAAAGGCCAAATGTGACAACTTGCTATTGGGCCAAAAAGTGTCACCTGACCATTCTTTAATGTCCAGGTACAACAACAGTTGACATGCTGATTGTAAAAAGCTTTTTATTTCTTGCTTTTTACAGTTAGGTAGCCCATTTTATAAGTGTGATAACCCACTCCAGCCCATGGGTGTATCAGGACATTAATGCACTTCCCTCCCAGCTGCTTTAAGTCACTTGGGCAGGGCTGGCCCAGTGCTGCTGAGGGTTGAGGCACTGGATGCCACACCTCGCAACACGCCAACAACCCATTTTTGGGAATGGACTCGGGGTGCTGGGGGCTGGCAGGGGAAGGAGAGGATTGAGCATACAGAGGACTGCTCTCCTCTTCTGGGGTGGGATGGGTGGCAAGTCTCTTTCTGTAGTGGCCCCTGGTGGAGACCAGGGCACTACAAGTAGTGGCGCAGGAGGGACAAACAACCAGAAAAATGGAAACAGCTCTAATGGCCACCAGATGATGGCTGCCTTTCTCTGCTACCGCCACAGTCCTCCAGGGAGCCCTCTCTTGGTCTCAGCAGTACCCCAGGCCTACTTAGAGTATGCTGGTATGCCTGCCCCAGTGCCTTCCCCCTCGGAGGAGGGGGACCCACCCGGCACAATATTTTTGCCGGGATCCTTTGGAGTCAGCTGTGATGTGAGACTGAGGAGCGGGTCAAGAGGGGACAGTCAGGGTGAATCAGGAACATGGTGGCACGAAGTAATGGGGGTCATTGGGGGTGTGGGGGGAAACATCATACAAAAAAAAGTCACTTGGGCAATTCCTCATGCCTCACAATGCATCCAGGGCATGCATTAATGCCCTGATACACCCATTGTCTGTCATGGGTTATAGTGAACTTACTCACTATTTTTAGATATGAAATAATAAAAGTAGTGCTCCTTTTAATATTGTTCAGATCTGGTTTTTATCAGTGTACCCAGCTGTTTTTGAACACCTACCACTCCATAAGGACGTGTCCTGCTGGATTGCATGCTAGTTCATATTAGTCACAACAGAAATAATTTTAAATAATAGATGTTCAAACAATGGTGGTAATTCTGATGAAAACCTTCTGCAACTCAGATTAAAACTAATGCTATTTATTATTTCAGATGTGAAAAAAAAGAGTACAGCAGCCATAAATTGTGGAAAGAAGGGTATCATACAGACAAGTTAGTTGATAAGTACCTAACGAAAAAAGGAATTCAAAAGTATAGGTACAAATTGTCACCTGATTATTGCATTGCTGCTGTACTTGTCATGCTATATTACTTTTTTGTTACTGTTGACTGTGTTAAGTTTTCGTAGCACACCCACAACTACAATCAAAATACACTACCATCACATACAATTACAATCCGCTCTAAAAAATATTAAAAATCATGAAAAGTCCCGATGAAGAATAGCCACATGAGAAACTGCTCAGAAGTCACAAGTATTTCTTGACACACTGCTAAAAGTGTGCACCTAGAGTTAAATGATGCAATGTTTAAATCTATTAAAGCTAGGGAAGCTGCTTGTGTATGTTATAAAAAGAAAATTAGAGAATGACTGGAACCTATTTAGACAGTTAAGAAATAAATGTAAAAAGGAGATTGAGAGGGCAAAAGTTGAGTTTTATAATAATGAACAGAAATCCAGTTTTCAAGATAAAAATACATTTTGGAATAGTGTAAATAATCTACTTGCACCATGAAAAATTAGCACTCTAACTTATTAAAAGGAGATAAGGAAATTATAGACAGTAAAGAGATGGCAAATCTTTTGAATGAAAATGTTACTGATTTATCTAAATACTTAAGTGAATTTAAAGGTGATATGCAACAGAAGCATAATAAAGAAAAAATAGAGTTAACTCCAAAAGTTTGCTTCCAATATATTACTAAACTAGAAGTGTTAAAATGTTTACTGGGACTTAAAGAACAAAAAGGCCCAGGTTCTGATCAAGTGGAAGCTACAGTATTGAAATATGCAGCTGAAGAACTTGCTTACCCTATACAAATAATTTATAATAAATAATTGATGGCTCAGACTGTACCTGACATGTGGAAAAAAGCATATGTTGCTCCAATTTTAAGGGTGGACAAACTAACATCATAAGTAATTATGGGTCCATATCATTGCTGTCTCAGGTTGGTAAGATACAGGAAAGGTTGCAGCATCATCAGAGGATGGAATATCTGGAGAAGTATAGTATTTTAACATCTTCACAGCATGGTTTCAGGGGTGGATGTGGCACAACAATGGCCTTGGTCAGGTTCACAAACAATCTACCCGAATGGTAATAGCTTGGCAGAAGACACCAGGAGAAAGGACTGCTGTGTGACTGGACTTCTCTACTGGGACTAAAGTAGAAGAACTTTTGTACTTGGACCTTTAATTTAGGGTAAAAAAAAACTAACATACAAAACAAAAAAAAAAGTGTGTGTTTGTCTGGGTTAACTGAACTGAATGGGTATCTGAACAGTTATCTAGGTGTAAATCTCAGGTGATTGAAAGGACTTAACTGCTGTGAGGTTTAAATTACTTGTAGAAAGATCTAGTAAGTAGGGGGAGTGGCTTAGCTAGAAGGAAGCTACATTTAAAGACTGCCTTAGAAAGATTCAGCTAATAGCTTGGCAGAAGACACCAGGAGAAAGGACTGCTGTGTGACTGGACTTCTCTACTGGGACTATATTGCCCTCCTTCTCTCCACCCCCCCACCCAAAGGTAGTTCTATTTTTATAGGCACAGGATTTGACTGACAACAGGAACTTCCTGTTTGGGAGCAGGAAGTGAGTGATTACAGAACCACCAAAGACCCACCATCCTAGAAGGGCAAGAGTAGCTCTCTGGCCCCCTCTAGCTGCTGGAGGTCTGCATCTGAACAAGTAAGTGGTCTACTGAGAAATATAGGATATTCTTGTCTCAGAACAGGACAATCAGGAGCTTAAAGGGCACACAGGCAGAAAGTAAGGAGAGAGAGAAAAAAAAAACAGGGGAAAGAGTAAGAGGCCAGAAATAAGACATGATTGGAGTGGTGCAGTGCAGTGGCTGTGGAGCAGCAGTCTTCCGGGAGATGTTCTGGAGGATGCAGTGTTGTCCCATCTGCAGGCACTTCTGGGCTGAGGGAAGAGGTTGCTCATCTCCAGGCTGAGTTGGCCAGGATTTGTGGGACCTCCCTTCCATCCAGGGACCACCAGTGCCACTGCCATTGCCTCAGAGGTTGCCAAGAAAGAGGAGTGGTTGGATCACAGTGGGCTCAGGGAGGGTGAGGGTGGTGGAACAGAAGCACATCCTCCAGTTGTACCTCTCCACAATTCCTATGCCATTCTGGCAAGTGTGGTTCCTCTATGGAGGCACCCGAGGGAGACCAAGGAGGATGCTGGGAACCTCCACAAAGGAGACCCACAGGAGGGTGGCAGGGGACCCTGCAGGGAAGAAACAACTCCTGGTGGGGGACTCCACTGTTAGGAAGGTAGAACTGGAGGAGGAAGGGGAGAGGGAGGTAAGGTGCCTGCCTGGCGCCATGGCTTGGAAGGACAGGGAGCGAATCCTCAGGATTGCCGGAGCAGCTGCACAGGGGAGGGAGCTGGATGTCATTGTCCACCTAGGGACAAATGACCTGGCTAAGAAAGGGATTAGAGAAGTGCAGGAAGAGTTTGTGGAATTGGGGAGGGGCCTTAGTCAAGTAGCACACACGGTAACCTTCTCGGAGGTGCTGCCCATCTATGGCATAGGAGAGGCTAGGGTGTTCTGTACCATGGGATTCAATCAGTGGTTGAAAAACTGCTGTGGAGCTCAGGGATTTGGCTTCATTGGTGACTGGGGGTCCACCTGGAGTGATGCAAGCCTATATTGGCATGATGGGCTGCATCCGTCCGGGAGGGGAACCAGGATCCTAGGTGATAGGTTTAAATGCTTCATTGGCAAGCTTTTAAACTAGCCAAGGGGGGAGGCATTGGAAAGGAGCAGGGAAATCCTAGCCCCCTGAAAAAATCACTGTAGTAAGTGTGGCAAACACCAACATAGAGGTGTCGATAGGGAGAAGGGCAGGGGTAAATGGAGAAAGTGACAAAGGCAAGAAGGACAGGGATGGGGCAAAAGGGAGTAAGGCCATCAGGAAATGGAAGGCAATGAGTACCAATGCCCGGAGTCTGGGCAACAAGCTCCCTGAGCTGGTGGCCTTGATGGAAGAGGGATGCCTGGATATCGTAGCAGTCACAGAAACATGGTACACAGAGAACCACGACTGGGATGTTAACATACCAGGGTACATTACCTACAGGAGAGACAGGCAGGGGAGAAAGGAGGAGGAGTAGCTCTCTATGTAAAGGAAGGGATAAAAGCAACTGAACAAAAGAGTAAACAGGGAAGAGAAGAGGCACTGTGGGTCACCTTGGAGACTGGAAAGGGCACCACAATCCGCACAGGGGTTGTGTACAGACCCCCATGTCAAGGGAGGGAATGGACAAGGATATGATAGAAGGCATTCTTAGAATGGCAGAGAAAGGTGAGATACTGTTGATGGAGACCTGAATATGCCAGATGTTAACTGGAGCACATTTGCTGCAGCCACATCCAAGAGCAGGGCCATTCTTGACGCCCTACAGGTGGCAGGCATTAGACAGCTAGTTTCAGAACCCACTCATGAGGGAGCACTCTTGACCTCATACTCAAACAGGGGCAGAGAGATCTCAGATCTAGAAGTGGGTTGCCATCTGGGGACAAGTGACCATCAAACAGTGTGGTTCACGCTAACTCAGCTACAGAGTCAGCTTCACAAAAGTGGAGGGTACTAGACTTTAGGAGGGCTGACTTTGGCAAGATGGGAGAGTGCCTTAGAAAAGCACTAGCAAACAAGCTAGAAGGAGGTGTGGAGCAACAATGGAGAACATTAAATCTGCCATCACAGAGGCAACAAGCCTTTGTGTGAAGCAAATAAACAAATCAAAATGAAAGAAAAAACCACTACGGTTCTCAAAAGAGGTGGCTGTGAAAGTCAGGAAGAAAAAGATAGCATTCCGGAAGTATAAGGAAACACAGAAGGAGCAGGACAGACAGCTGTACCAGTTAAGGCAGAAGAAAGCAGGGAGGGAAGTCAGAATAGCAAAGGCCCAAACTGAGGAAAAGATAGCCAACTCAGTTAAGAAGGGGATAAAACTTTATAGGTACATCACATGATAGAAAGACAAAAGGAGGGATAGTGAGGCTGAATAGAATGAACGTGGGTGGACAGAGGGACAGTGAAAAGCAGGGATACTGAATGAATATTTCTGCTCAGTATTCTCAAAAGAGGAGGGGAAGTGCCTAATCCAATTAACAGAAGCACTCTTGATAGGGGGGTCGATCCCAGTCCTTTCACAGAAGAAAGGGTTCTGCAAGAACTTCTAAAACTGAAGGTGGACAAAGCAATGGGCCCTGATGGAATTCACCCCAGAATTCTAAAAGAATTAAGGGAAGAACTAGTGAAACCACTGACTACCCTTTTAATAAATCATGGGAGGATGGTGTGGTACCTGAGGACTGGAGGAAGGCGGATGTGATTCCCCTTCACAAAAGTGGGACCAAGACAGAGGCAGGAAACTACAGACCTGTCAGTCTGACCTCTGTGGTAGGGAAAGTGATGGAGTCACTTGAAGGAAAGAATAGTTGAGTACCCAGAGGCCAGTGGAGCACAGGACCCAAGGCAGCATGGGTTCACAGGAAGGTCATGTCAGACTAATCTAATAGATTTCTTTGACTGGGTGACCAAAGTAGTAGACCAAGGAGGGCTGTGGACATGGCCTACCTAGACTTTAGCAAGGCATTTGACACAGTCCCACACAAAAGATTAATAGTCAGATTAACCAGCCTGGGAGTGGGTCCCAGGGTGGTAGCCTGGGTAAAACATTGGCTGCACAACAGGACACAGAAGGTAATTGTAAATGGAGTCCACTCTGAAGAAAGAGGGGTTGCTAGTGGGCACCGTGAGGGTTCAGTATTGGGTCCAGTCCTTTTTAATGTCTTCATCAGTGACATTGCAGAGGGACTGGAAGGAAAAGTATGCCTCTTTGCAGATGACACAAAGATCTGCAACAGGGTTGATACACAAGGAGGCGCAAAAGGATGAAAAGGGACTTGGCAAGGTTGGAGGAATGGTCAGAAGTATGGCAGCTAGGATTCAATGCAAAGAAGTGCAAAATAATGCACCTGTGAAACAAGAACCCAGGGGAAGAATACACAATGAGTGGGGAGGTAATAACAACAAAAAAGAAAAGGGACCTGGGGGTAATCATATCAGATGACCTAAAGGTTAGCAAGCAATGTGAGAAGGCAGTAGGGAGGGCTGGGGGTATACTGGGATGTATAGGGAGAGGCATCAGCAGCAGAAAACAGGAAGTTGTTATCAATCTGTACAGACAGTTGGTGAGACCCCATCTGAGTACTGTGTCCAGTTCTGAGACCCCATCTCCGCAAGGACATAGACAGGATAGAGGTAGTCCAGAGGAGGGCAACTAAAATGGTGCAGGGTCTGCAAGAGAAGTCGTATGAGAAGAGACTAAAGGAGCTTAATATGTATACCCTTGAGGAAAGAAGGGAGAGGGGGGACATGATAGAAACTTTTAAGTACCTCAGTGGAATCAACAAAGTCCAAGAGGGTAGCAGCTTTCAGAAAAAGAGACTTGCAAGAACAAGGGGACACAATTTAAAGCAAGAAGGAGGGCGGTTCAGGGGCAATGTGAGGAAGTATTATTTCACAGAGAGGGTAGTGGATGCATGGAACAGCCTTCCTGAGGAGGTTGTGGGGTCTAAAACTGTGGGAGAGTTCAAGAATGCATGGGACAGACATAAGGCAATTCTTGGGGGGGGGGTAGGAAGAAATAGGCTGTTGGTTAACTAGGATCTGCGGCCTATCCTGTAGGTAGGGAAATGGGCAGACTAGATGGGCCAAGCAGTCCTTATCTGCCATCAAAGTCTATGTTTCTAATTTATGGAGGAAGGTTTCTATGTAGGTGCAGTGTTTGTGGACCTGACCAAGGCCTTTGATCTCGTGGACCATCAGTTGTTAGAAACACACATCGAAACATAGACTTTGATGGCAGATAAGGACCGCTTGGCCCACCTAGTCTGCTCATTTCCCTACCTAGAGGAAAGTTGCTGGATATGGGTTTTGGGGACCCCGTAATGAACTGGCTGCATAGTTACCTGTCGGGAAGGAAACAACAGGTCCGAGTGAATGGTGTGCTATCAGAAACAAGAGATGTTCGCTGTGGGGTCCCACAAGGATCGATTTTAGGTCCCATGTTGTTTCTACGTTATATTAATGAATTACCAGCTATATGTGTTGATTCCCAAATGGTGTTATATGCTGATGATGCAGTAACCTATATTGCTGATAGAAATTTGGTATACTTGAAAAAAACTCTGGATTAAGAATTTGAAACGATGATAAATTGATTTACACTTAATCGATTTGTTTTGAATAAAAACAAGGCAAAAGGGATGTTATATTGTACAAATTATAAAAAGAAAACAATAGAAGAACCTTTTGAGATTCGCACTACAGAAGGCATAAGCTTGGAAATGGTTACATAGTTTAGATATTTAGGAATAGTTTTGGATAGTCAATTAAGTTTTGGAAGTCATATGGGGCATGTGACGAAACAATTACATCAAAAACTCAATGCTTTGTATGTTGCTAGGGAATTTTTAACAAATAAGACCAAACATACTATAGCTCAGACCCATCTTATTCCAGTATTGGAAAATGGGAATTTAATATGGGGAGGAATATCAGAGAAAATAATAGAAAAAGGGTCTGTCTGTACAATGCAATTTGTAGATTTGCTTTTAGAACAAAACAAAGAGAGCACCATTGCAATATGTATAGAAAATTATACTGGTTGACAAATGAACAGAGAGACTTGCTTCAAATGGCATGCTTCATATATAATACATTGTACTGCACATCAGAAAGTCCAATGAAGGATTTTTTGAGCAGAAGATAACAACTAGAGTTTTAGGATCACAAGACACCATAAATTTAAAGATCCCACAATGTAGGACAGTAAGGACACAGAGAGCCTTTAAGCAAGTAGCTATAAAAACGTGGAATGCCCTTCCAGATAGTATAAGGAACCTAAAAAATCAGTATAGTTTTAAGACATCTATGAAAAAGTTCAAAAGTAATGTACAGTGCAATTGTAGTCCATAAATTAGGGTTGTCAAGGCAAAGTGTTTCCAACTATTTATTGTACTAGTTTAACTTCATACTGTAAAAATTTGCTTCTTTAAATAATGTCATCATGTACTGTAAATTGTTAGTGTATAAGTGAGTGTATTTACAAACATGTAAATTGTTAGTGTACAAGTGAGTGTATTTATAAGCTTCCTGTTTCCCTCTTATTTGTGATGTATGAATGGTAATGTGTGTAATTGTAAAGTTACATTGTTATTGTATATTGTATATTGTATTTTGTTACATGTAATTTTTTTTAAACTCCGGACTGAGCCTGTAAAAGGGCCACGTGGCCCAGTGCTGTTTACCTGGTTAACAAAATAAAAATGAAATGAAATGAATGAAGTCACATGAGTGGGATACTGTCTTTCCTGCCACAGAGTAGACAGGCTATGCACTGCAGCTTGGAGGAGTCGGTGAGCACCGAACTCTCAATAGCAGTGTTGTGGTGGCATATTTTTGTTGGTCTACTCTTAATGAGTTTCCCTTTCCCATAGTGGCTGAAGGGGCTGGAGTGAGCTAGAAGCTAACTCGAGACTAGGTTACCTACTTACTCTACTAGGCTCGCCTCGCAAAAAAAATAAACAGCACGGGCCCCCGGCGACAGCAGGCTAGGCCTCGCAGCAGCAGTGACAGAAGTGTGGCTGCATTCATAGGCTTTGATCAGTGCAGTGTGGCAGCAACCAAGCAAGAATCAAGCAACACAGGTTGGACAGGTTCGGTTGGTGAGATGACTTGGTTGCAGACCACGATGGGGACCTGGGATGGTCAGTTCTCACATCCAGCTTCTGGTAGAAGGACGGAGGATAAGTGGACTGAAAACTGGTATGGTAGCACACTGGGCTAGGTCACAGGTTCTGGCCAGATGACCAGGTAAGTAAAAGTAAATATATATTTTTTTACAGGGGGATTGTGGAAGGAGGAAAGACTGAAATATTTGTGTTTTTTTTTTTGTTTCTGTGCATTTGGGTGGCTTCACGGTCCATACAGTAAGGGATGAGTATTGAGTGGAATGTAGTTGGGGAGAGAAATTTGGACAAAGTTTTTTTTGAGGAGGGCAGAACTTCAGCCAGGAAAAAAATGGTTGGTAAGTGGGTGGGTTTAAGCCCAAATCTAATGCACTGCTCCAGTGTATAAAAAGATGAATCTTATACATTTTAATTTTTCCTGATTTACATATCACTTTTCAGTCACAACAGATAAGTTGAACTTTTTAGAGATGTTCCAGATATTCCTTAGCTTGCTGCCTAGGGGCTAACTAGCACCTGGTCTCGACTGGTTCTTAACTCCACCCCTGCTAAAATCTGAAATAGCACCCCTGCCATAAAGTCTAAATTTACATGACATCCTCTGTGTGAGCAGCATGTTTTCCATGAGGGATGGATGAGGGGCGAAGCAGCTTTCAGGGATAAAATGAGGGGGCTGTCCCTTGTATTCGGGGACAGTTGAAAGGTATGATATGCACAGCCTATTGGAGTCCCATTATAGTCAGGTTTATACCCCCCCCAGTGAAGCTGACCTCCACATCCCCATTCTCAGGCACATTATGATATATGGCAAGGGAGAGTGCAGTTGCATTGAAATGAATGAGAGTATTTTTTTATTACTATTTTATACATTATTAATGGAGAGTTGGAGATTAATAAAGACCACTGCTCGACCAGCAAGGGTCTTGTTTGTAGAACAGTGGCCTTCATTATTCTCCAACTCACCATCATTATGTATAAATAGTAATAAAAAATAAGTTAATAGTCGGCCTGGTGGTGCTGAGGGTTGAGGTGCTGGATGCCACTCTTCGCACCATGATGGTGACCCAGGTTCAGGAACGGACTCGCGTTGCCGGGGGTCAGTGGGGGAAGGAGGTTCGAGTGTCCCCATGGATGCTCTCCTCCTTCGGGGAGGGATACCAGGGGTGTTTAATACACCCAACGTCCAGAAAGCCAGTGTCAATGGCGGCTTCCATTGGGGGGGGCCGGGGAGGGGAGGATGCCATCTGGCACTTGGCAGGCGGGCGTAAGCATGTTCTGCCCAAGCTGGCGTCCTCAGCGTGATGGAGGGGAGGAACATTAAAACAGAAAAACCTCACGTCATTCCTGGATGATGGCCACTCCAGCCACCCAGTCTGCAATCATGGGCAGACCCTGCTGTGCAAGGTGCTCCATGGAGGGAAGAGGCAGGTAGGAGTCACCAGAGGCACTCTAGGGCAGACTCAGTGAGGGATTGGGGGGACCATAGAGCAAGCCCCAAGGAGAGGAATGGTGAGGGCGACCAGGAGAGGATAAAAAGAAATAAAAAAAAAAATAAAAAAAACAAGTTAATTCATTTCAAGGGGGTACGCCCCAGCAATCTGACCCATGGTCATCATTTCTTAAAGACTCCTTCCTCTGGCTCCCTAGTATTCAAGTAACAGACTCTCTACATATTTTTTATAAATGGTGGGTTGTGTGTAGCAGCATGGCCACACCTGCTACAGTGTGTGTGCATGGGGGGGACTGGCAGTGTGGGTGGGTGTCTAGTTATTGCAACTTTTGTGTTTTCCACTTAAAGTCTGTTTGCATGGAAGCATTCCAAACTATGGAGAGAAAATAGTAGGAGTACAGGCCAGATAGAAGTACAGTAATTAAGTAGTTTTGTGGGTAAGTGTGTGTATTGGGGTAGAAAGAACCACATGTGTTTCCATTGGTATGTGTGCTACAGTTCAGCTGTGCAGCTAAGATGAGGGGGGACAAGAAAACTAAAAAAAAAATGTCAGTGGTTATAAGCATGCCACGTGTATACAGATGTATGCAGATTTGTACTGAAGTACAAGTGAGCCATATGTATACAGGCAGTATAGTTTATTGGATAAAGGCACTGAACTGCAAACCAAGAGAAGTGGAGAGCTGAAGATTTGGGTTTGAATCACATCAACCCCGACTTGTATACTGTGTGATCCTGAGCAAGTCCATTAACATTTATTTGTGCAGTTATCAGTGACCACTTTCTTTCTGCACACATGCCACATGCATGTAGGCTGTTCCAATGTAACATAAAAAGCATGATTTCCACACTTGCATGCTGGATGTATGCAGTCATTTCCAATTTAACATTTAAATCATGCTTGCAGCATGCATATCACATGGGCAGTTTTATGTGCACAGCATGAAAACATTTCATATTATTTCTGTAAGGGGTATTAGGTGTTTTACTTGGAAATGTTAGTGAGTGTTGCATTGTGGGGAATTATTCAAGATTCAATGCATTGTGATGTGAAATCTCTGTGAGCATCACAGGGCCATTATATCCTCCCATTTAGTTTACCGTGTTACTTTATTGGATAGATGGTTATAACATTGATGTCAAATCATAGTTTCAGAGGTAGCTTTGCCTCCTAGGTATTAGTTTCTTTCCTTTTAAAGTGGCCTGCACCATGTTGTGAAACTGGTGCTGAAGGATGCACCACAGTCGCTCAAAAATAAGCATGCTTCAACTGGCAGATGTTTTCTTGTAATGCTCCACTAAATACTTTAACCCAAATATATATAATAAATAGTAATCCATGTGTTGGCTGCAGAGAGAAAATGCTGTACGGCACTGAAATTATAAGTCAGTAATATATTTTGTAGCTGTTACACCTATACATAAAGGGGGTGACAGGTCCTCCGCTAGCAACTACCGACCGATCTCCATCCTCCCCCCAAAGCCCTAGAAAAAGTGGTGGCCAATCAAATCACTGAATATCTGGCTAAGTATAACATCTTGTGCCCTGAGCAGCATGGCTTCCATGCTGGTCACAGTACTGGTACTGCGTTAATGGAATTTTCCAACTTCCCGCACTCCTCCCTGGATGCCAGCTCCCTCACTAGTGCAGTGTTCATCAACCTCTCTAAGGAATTCAACACTGTCTCCCACCAACTTCTACTAGAGGCCCTCTGCCACTCTGGTTTCTCTGCTGGCCCCCTCGCTTGGTGCATGAGCTACCTATCAGCTCATTTCCAGTGTGTCAAAATCAATGGGACACTCTCTGAAACCTATCCCATCCACTCTGGGGTACCCCAGGGCTCCATCCTGGGTCCCCTTTTTTTTAGTCTCTATCGAAAACACCCTGCCTAGTGCCTGCTCTGGCAATATTCTTATGTATGCCGATGATGCCATCATTTTTGCCACCCACCGTAACCCTACCTCCCTCCAGGACTCTCTCTAGCACTCCTTCAATGATGCCAAAACCAGGTTTAGGGAGTGTAGACTCATCATTAATCTAAAATAAAAACAAGACAATGCTCTTCACCCACCCCCAAAACAAAACTTGTAATGACCAACTCCTCATCCTCCCTAGCACCCTACAACTGCTTGAACAGGTCTACTCCTACAAATACCTTGGGGTCAGCTTCGACTCAACCCTCACCTTTCATGCCCACATTAATGTCCTTGCATCCACCACTAACACTCGGCTTGGCATCATCTACTGCACCAAGGACTGCCTCCCACCCGATGCCCTCCTACTTGCCATTACGTCCTCAGTGCTGTCCCTAGTGGATTATGGAATGCCGGTATATGGTGCTGCTGACACCACTGCCCTCAGCAAGATTTGCCTTACCCTAAACAAAGCTTGCAGACTAATAACTGGCATCCCTAGGCTCACTCACACGTCAACTTCATGACCAGGCCAATCTTCTGAACCTCGATGAATGACTCCACTACCAAACCTGCCTTCTAACTAATAAAATTCTGCTCAGACTATCCCCTCCTGGGGTGACTGCCTCCATCCTCCATACCCCATCCACTATCTCAACCCAAACCACCAACATGTCTACTCTTCTGGTTCCCAGAAATAGGACTACATGGACTCAGAGGTTATTCTGCTACAGACCCCCATCCTGGTTTAACTCCCTCCCTGTAATCATCTCCAATGCCCCCAAAACTGACGCCTTCAAATCTGCCCTTTTTATCCAAATGCTTAATACCCGCAGTAGCACCTGTCTCTAGTTGGTGCTCCTCTACTATCTTTTTTTGCACCTGACAATGCCTGCTGTTCTGAACCCCCACCTCACCCCCCCAACTCCCCACTGACATTCCTGCCCTTCTGTTGGCATCTACATGTGCTAAACTTTATCACCTGAAATGTCTCTAGTTGCTCATTGTATGAAAATAACTATGTAAATCTATGTCACTCAATGTCTTGAATTTCTGTAAATGTGTTACACTGTACGTCCTTTCTGTGGTGAGGTACCTTTGTAAATAAGCCTCTGGCTCAAAAGCTATAAATCCAATTTTACAAATAAATAAAAATAAAACATAACAATTTCTCTCATACTACAGAAATTGTAGTGAGAAATAGGGTTGCCAATTAGTCAACCTGAGTTGTCAAACGGCCACCTGGAAAACTGAACAAGAAAGGGACAGGGAAGGGGGGAGAGGGGGCAAGGTAGGAATGGGTGGGATTTGGTGACAGCATCTGGTGAGTCACTGGTGTTTCATTTGACACAGGGAATAGGGGCTTAGCCACCACCAAGGGGAGGGGCTTACAGGGGTCCTTGCATGGGGTCCTAGAGTGGTATATAAGTTTAGGCAGACCTCTATTTGCCCCCTTTTGCTATGTTATTTTTTGCTTAGCACTTCATTGGCTACTGTGAGGGACACTTTCAGGTAAGGCATAGGTCTAGGGGCTCCAGGTGGTTTTTGGCCATGTGGAGTCACACCAAGGGCCTATTTTGCCAAGGTTTTAATTTTCAAGCATAATTAGATTGTTTTAATTTCATGGTTAAGGTGAGCGGGGGCATTTCAGTCAGCTTGAAATTATATATTCATCAGAGTGTGTGCTGTGGGGGTTGGCGTGGAGGAGGCTGCAGAGTTTTGTCTTTAGGGTGGGCAAGTTTTTGTGGGTCATCAGCAGTGTGTTTTATAGGGTGGTGGAAGAGAACAGCCACAGTGAAAGTGGCTGAAGAGAGGATCAGCGGTTGGTGTGGTGGTGGCAAGGGTGCCCAATTGTTTCCCATGCAGTTTTGTAACCCGTTTGATGGTTTGAGAGTTGGGCCTGCAGGGAGGCCTGAGTCTTGGTACTATGGCATGGAAGGTGTGCTTGCGAGAAGTTTCTTTATCCCCTTGGCATTTGCCCAGCAGGTTTGTAACCCATTTGATGGTTTGTGAGTTGGGCCAAAAACCACCTGGGTCCTGGTACTATGGCACAGAAGGTGTGCTTGCGAGAAGTTTCTTTATCCCCTTGGCATTTGTGTTTCTGGTCATTGGGGAGGTTGGACAAATCTGCTGGGGGTTTTGGTATTGAAATTGGACCAGTTCGGTGATTTTTCCACCATGGGAAGGAGCTAGCGGTGAGGCCTCATGAAGCCTGGGATGGGCGTTTTTTTTTTAATTATATTGTATTTTCTTTTATGTAACATTGCTGTATTTGTGACACCTAACAGGAGCACCTTGAAAAGAGGGTCTTATGGGTCCTAATGGTGTATTTGTGAAAACTGCAAAAAAGTTTTCACTTTGTTTTTCCTGTATAAATAAAATCTTTTACTACTACTAAAATAACACTGGAAGCATGCTTTGTGGAGGAACTGGCCAGAGGTGGTCAGCATGATGGTTGGTGAGCAGGGGCCTGGGACAGGCCTGGTTCAGTGCAGAGATGCGCACTTTTTTTTATAGAGAGGGTGGGAGGTGCTCCGGGGAGCTGCTTAGCACTACAGGGAGTGGGTGTTTTCTTTTTAAAAAAATAAAGAGAAGAACAGCTAGATGCAGAGCAGGGTGGGCAGCTTTTAAGCAGCAGTATTGCAGACTGAGTTCTGCTGGTTACAGGCTACATGAATGAAAAGGGCAAGTGCAAGCAAGCACCCCCACGGACCGTGTGGCGGTGTTTCTGGGGGGAGGAGGCCAGGGTAGAAGGACCTGAAACTGGAGGAAGCAGGGGGTGTGCATGGAGGCAGGAGGGCTTGGAGGCCCAACAGGCTGTGGACAAATGGGGAAGGGTACAGGTCTACGAGGCAGTAGCCATGGGGTGAGTGTGCAGAGCTCGGTAGAGGAGGACCAGGGGATGTGTTCTGCAGGCAAAGGATGAAGGAAGAGGACGAGGAAATCAAGAAAAAAAAAAAAGAAAATTAAAAAAAGGAGATGGATTAGTAATTACAGAAGGGGCAGGATCTTCAATATCGCATGAGCTCCCCACCTTCATTGGGGAGGTGTACATGGGGACAACACATGGTGCCTACAGTCTGGAGAAATAGGGCCAGGACACCAGCCTCATCACAAGGAGGCAAATGCACTGAGGAGTCTTTTTTGGGGCAAGGTTTTTGTTATGGGTATGGGGGCCTGCCAGTGCAGACTGTATGGTTAAGTGATTAAAGGCACAGAACTGCAAACCAGCAGACTTGGAGGCATGAAGACCTGGTTTTGAAACTCATCAACCCCCACTTGTGGATGGGGTGATCCAGAGCAAGTCACTTAACTTTAAAAGCCAGTAACTTATGGGGGGGAGGATAGGGCTGCATTGGGGGAGGTCAGGAATGGGGGAAAAGAAGGGGAAAAAAAGAATTTATGGCCAGCCTGGATGGGCAGATGAGTACCTAGTACATGCCCATGGCAGATGCCTAGGGGGCACACGTGAGGTGAGTGAGGACCTGGAGGAGAAGAGAGAATAGGACCGAAGGATGAGGGCAAAGCATTTACAGTTTGTCATTCCTTCCTTACAGCAGATAGCAGTGAAGATGGCACCAAAGAGAAGCAGCAATGTACAGTGCCAAGATGATGGAAGAGACATCAAAACTAATGAGTAAGATGATGGAGCTGGCCGAAGCAACTCGGCGGCGAGAGGAGGAAGAGGAGGCTTCGAAGAAGAAAAAGCAGAGAGAAGAGGCGGTGGTGGGGCAGGGAGGAAAGGGTCATGAGGAGGGGGCCCAGCCTTCACCCTTCCCACCACCAGAGCCTACACCAGTACCAATAGGGCCAGGACCAAATGGGGGTAAGGGTTATGTTGATATACCAAATGAGGAAATGTAAAGGAATACCTGGAAGGTCTCTTGAAGGATATGGGGGGTCTGGAGTAGAAAAGGTGGAACAGATGCTGCAAGCAATAAAGGGGGGTAAGGCATGGACGGGACAAGGAGATGCAAAAAGGGGGGAAGAAGCTATATGACGGACCCCCAGGTTTCATGCTGGGTGACCACGTGCCATCCTCCATCAAGGATAAGATATGGAATGGTGAATATGTGGATATTTTTGGTTTGGTGGATGAGGACACAGCTAAGAAGTATGAGCAGAAGGAGTCAGTAGAAGAATCAGAGATAGCAGTGGCTCTAGCCATGGTCAGTCATAAGGAGGAGGAGGCAAACTACAAGGGAAAAAATATAGATACTTGGCAGGTGGGTTTCCTGATATACAGTGCACTGATGCTTGAAAAGCAACTAGAACAGGCCATCCACCTTTTGACATACACTGCAATCAGGGACTAGTACAAGGCAAAACTTGGGTATGGGTGGCTGAAGTACGATGAGGCTTTCAGGAAAAGGATGACAACAAAAGGTGATTTATGGTGGGACTGTGCCCATTCAGAACTATGGGAAAGAACACTATCAGGTCCAGTGAGTGGGCTCAGGGGGGAATATGTTGGAAAAGACACCCCCAACACTGTGGTGAAGACATGCTGGGGGTACAACAGGGCCTTGTGCACTTGGGAGAACTGCAAATTCAGGCACATCTGCTCAAGATGTGCGGGCTTGCACCCAGCCTCAAACTGCCACTTTGGGGGGAACAGGGTACCCAGCAAGGTGGGAAGTTACAGGAGCAGTCCTTTCAGGGGGTTGGGAGGGAGTGGTAAGGGTAGGGGGGCCACAGCAGGTGAGGGTACAACTCCAATTATGGATGGAACTGAAGGGAAAGGGGGGGTGAGGTGCTAGGGCTAGCACCTAGCATGGACCCCCATAGTACACAGCATGGTTTTGGCCTGGATGCAGGAGTACCTGGAAGCAACAAAGGCTGCTTTCCTGCAAGAAGATTTCACGCAGGGTTTCCCATTGGGTTTTTTTGGGAGGGGGTGCATAGGGTGATGAGGTCCAGGAATTTTGGATCAATAAAAGGGAAGGAGGGGATAGTCCACAAGAAAATCCAGAAGGAGGTGCAGGCGGGGAGGGTTGAGGTCTTGAGGACCCTTTCAAGGACCTCTCCACTCCAGTTTCCAGGTATCACTGCTAGGGGTGGTGCTGAAGAAGCAGAAGGGGGAATTTCATCTCATCCACCACCTTTCCTACCCAGAAGGGGACTCAGTAAATGAGGGGATCGCAGATGACCTGTGGGTGATCTCCTATGCCTCCCTGGATCAGGAAGTGGTGATGATATGGGCAGTACAGGGGGCCTGGCTGGGAAAGATGGACATTGAATCCACCTTCCAGCTCCTGCCAGTGAGGCTGGAGGAGTGGGATCTTTTGAGTTTTCAATTCAATGAGGGCCTATACATGGACAAAGCCATGCCCATGGCGTGCTCAGTGGCTTGCTTAACCTTTGAGGCGTTTAGTTCAATTCAATTCAATTCATCTTTATTTTTAAAAGGTGCTTTCTTAAAATCAAAGCGCCTGTACAAATTCACAAAACAATAAATACAATAAAGACTGTTAGTTCTTGGGTACAATGGGTGTTCGGGTGCAGGTATGGGCATATGTGGGTGGTACACTATTTAGACAATTTTCTCCTCATGGGGGGTGCAGGCAGGAAACCAAAGATATGCTTGCAGATTTTAAACAAATGTGTGGGTACATAGATATTCCACTAGCAGAGGGAAAAACTGAGGGCCCTGCCTGCCAGCTGGAATTCCAGGGGATAGAGGTGGACACAGAGCAAGAATGCTTCCATCTGCCTGGTGACAAAGTGGCCTGGCTTAGGGATTTATTGAAACATGTAAGAGGGAGGAGGAGGATGCCACTGGTATTAGTACAACAACTGCTGGAGCACCTCAATGTTGCTTGTAAGGCAACCAGCCTGGGGAGGATGTTTACCAGGAGACTGGCCAGGGTGACTGTGAAGGCTAAGAAGGCTCACCTCTGGGTGGACATCACAAAGGGGATAAGGGAAGACCTGGGGGTGTGGGAATAGTTCCTGGAGGGTTTCAATGGGGTTATGTTCTGGCAGGAGGAGTGGGCTTATAACATGGAGCTAGAGCTATACACTGATGCATCAGGGGTGCTGGGGATGAGAGCCTACTTTAAAGGTGAATGGATTTTGGAGGCATGGGTGGATATCTGGGATGAGGTGGGGTTATTGAAGGACATTACCTTCTTGTAGATCTTCCCCATCCTGGTGGCCCTGGTGGTCTGGGGGGACAGGATGAAGGGAAAGTGCATATTGTTTTGGTGTGACAATAAAGGGGTAGTGGAAGTGATAAATAGACAAGGTGAGGTCACGGACATGATGGGGTCGGGTGATGCATAGGTTGGTCCTGTTGGGACTTCAGTTGAATTTGTCTTTTAAAGCACAGCATATCGTAGGCATTCAGAATGACATTGCTGACAGTCTTTCCCATTTGCAGTTGAAAAGGTTTTGAGACTTGGCACCAGGGTCAGCCTTACACAGGACCATGTTGCCAGGCCATCTATGAGAGATGGAGAGAAACAGCCCGGTGGTTATATCGGAACTCCTGGGAACCCAACACACTGAGTACACATAGAAGGGCATGGGGGCATTTCAGAATTTCAGGGCCACCGCTGGTTTGGACACTGAAGACCCGGTTTCTGAGGACCAGGTAAAGGAGTGTGGCATGAAGGGATGGGAAGAGGGGATGGCCCATACTACCATGGGGGTACAGTTAGCAGGTATAAGTAGGGCCTGCAAGGAAAAAGGTTGACCAGATGTTACTTCAGGTAGAGCAGTGAGATGCATGGTGTCAGTCTAGAAGAAGGGTCAGGGGGCTACATGGGACAGATGTCGGCCCATCATGGGGCACTTGCTCAAAAAGATCATGAGAGCACTGCATCATGTGTGTGCCTTGGTAAAGAAGGCTTGCATATTCTGGGTAGTCTCAGTCATGACCAGGGGGCATTTAGGGTGGAGAAATGGAGGCTCCAAGACAGTCAGAGAGATCAGGGGCTTGCAGGCTGGGAGGTGGAACTCAGGCAGGACAGAGTGACCATATGGCTGAAGTGGTCAAATACGGACCAAAAGGGAAAATGGGAGAGGGTAACACTGCTCAGGCAGAAAAAAGATGAGGTGTGCACCATTATGGAGATGGAGCAGTATGTGCAAATATGGGAGGAAGGGGGTGGGGCTTGGTTCCACCAGGTGGACGTGAGCCCTGTGATGGGTTACCAGATTGTGGGGATACTCAATAAAGCTATAGCATTCATAGGCAGTTTTGGCCCCCACAGTTTCCACATTGGAGTGGCCTCAGAGGCTAGTTCCAGAGGCAGCTTGGAGCAGGAGGTTAAGTAGGTGGGGCGGTGGAAGTCAAAATGTTATAAGAGGTATGTTAGGTGCTGATAGAGTGGTGATCACCCATGGTTATGTCTTTTTCCCTGGCAAGTGCAAAGAGGCTCATATGGATGGTGGGGCACTCCTTTATTTATTGGGCTTAAAAATTTATAGCCACCAGTAGCAGTGAGATGCTGCTGTGCACAAATTTTGAAAACACAAGGGTGCAGTGGAAGGGGCTGAGAGGCATGAGATGGGCCCAGCTGATGCCATTGTTGGAGGAGCTCAGGGTCTGGTGGAGCAGGCCAGACATGCTCATCATACATTTGGGAGGTAACGATCTGGGGGAGACATCATGGGGAGCATTGGTTCAGACTATAATAGCTGATTTAGATAGGGTGAAAGGTTGGTGGCTGGGAGAGGTGATCAAATGGTCCGAGATCATATTAAAGCACATATGGCAGATTAGAGCAGTGGAGATGGGTAGGAAACAGCTCATTAGTAAGGTGTCAAGAGTGGTGATCGAGGTGGGGGGAGTACCCATGCAGCACAGAGATATCTCCTTCGATTTGCCAGAGGTATACAGATCAGACAGGGTCCACCTGTCGGATATTTGGTAAGTGCCTATTCCTGAGTCCTATGATAGACCTAGTGGGGGAGGTGGAGAAGAAGGGGCATAGGTACTAGTTTACAAGGGAGGGAGCCCCATCTTCCTTTGTTAGTGGGAGATGGGTCAGTGGAAGAAAGGGGGCGGAGCAAGGGGAGGAATGGGGTAGGTAGGAGAGGGGGAGGAGGCAGGGAAGGGCAGCATGGGCTGGAGGCAAATGGCACCCAGGCATGGAAGTAAAGTGGGAGGGGGAAGGGGATTTTGACTAGGGATCGGATCTCAGTGTCTGGACCTAGGAGGGAGGAGGTCCTTGTAAGTTGGTACCTGATAATGGTGATGGTGTGAGGGGTTGGATTTTGGTTTCTGAACCCTGAGGGAGAAAACACAGGAAGAAGAGGACCAGAAATGAAGAGAAAGAAATAAATGGACTGTTTGTAGTACTATTGTGGACTGTAACAGTAAAGGTGAAGGAGAATGAAATGTAGTAATAACTGTATAGTGTATGGGGGAATGTTATTGTGCATAGAAATCTATGCTTGGAATATCCTTGTTCTGCTGCACTGACTATGTCACAGTCTTATTTATTTATTTATTTTATTTATTTAGACAGCAGTTTGGAAAACCTTTGAGCCATAGGCTCATTTACAAAGGTACCTTGTCACAGTAAGACAAACGAAAATACACAGTATAACAGTATAACAGTATAACACAGTATAACAGTAACTTAAGACATAGATACAAACAAGCTGGTACAGGTAGGATTGATGCAAACAGTACCAGAGTTATGTTGTCCTTAGCAGCTTAGTAGTAAGCTTTGTCATAAGTATTATTAGTACGGCTTTGACTAGTGGCAATTACAGCTTGGTGTTAACAAAGGTGGTTCCGAAGGACGTTTGAAGCACGATATAGTTGGAGCTCGGAGATGGAGGAGGCAGTGTGTTGAACCAGGAGGGGCCCTAAGCTGAAGGCTCTTTGGCCGTGAGAGGTCCTAGCTCTAGGGATAACAAGAGAGGTTTTCCCAGAGGTCCGGTATGAACTAGTGGGACAGAAGCGGCAGATGGTGGTCAATCCTGGTGAGGGATAGCCCAGGAGGGTCTTTTTGTAAGGTACAGGTCAGATATTTGAGACGCTCATCAAGATCAAGTACCAGCGCTTTAGCGTACAGTAGACAGGTGTGTGTTAGCCTAGGTGCCCCAGTAATTAACCTGCAGGCCTTATTCAGAGTAGTGCGAAGTTTATGGAGTGTGGTCTGATCAGCAGCACCATACACTGGCAGTCTATAGTCCACTAGGGACAGGATAGAGGAGGTGACTGCGAGTCGAAGAGCCTCCGGGTGGGGAGGCAGTGTTTATACCTACGTAAGATGCCCAATCGGATATTAGTGGCAGTGGCTAGGGCAGCGATGTGTCCATGGAAGGAGAGGAAGGTCAAATGGATCCCTAGGTATTTATAGGAGCAAACTTGTTCGAGTGGGAAAGAGGACCCAGAGTGAATGAGGAGTTTGAAGTTGCAGGACTTGTTTTGATGATGAGTGAAGAACATGGTTTTGTTTTTTAAGATTTATCAGCAATCTATGTTCCTTGAACCAGCCTCGCTTCAGCAAAGGACTTCTGCAGCGAGTCCTGGAGGGCAATAGGGTTATGACTTGGGGGCGAAGATGACTGCATCATCGGCGTACATATAGAATGTTCCCCGAGCAAGAGTGTGGAAGGGTGTTAAGGTAAAGGGAGAATAGTAAGGGGCCCAGAATGGAGCCCTGGGAACCCCAGAAAGATGGGACAGATGTCTGAGTAGGTCCCATTAATTTTTATACGCTGTGAGCGTCAGACAGACACTGGTGCACCAGGAGATAGGCCCAGCAGCAAAGCCAGAGAGACTAAGGGCATCAAGAAGGAGGGGGTGGAAGACAGTGTCGAAAGCTTTAGAGAGGTCAGTGAAGACCGCACCAGCCAGAGAACCAGTGTCTAAGGAGGAGTGGAGAAAGTTGGAGAACTCTAGGAGGGCTGTGTTGGTACTGTGGCCCGCTCAGAAGCCATGCTGTTCAGGATATAGGACATTGTAGGTGGAGAGGTAGTCAGAGATTTGAGAGGCCACCACTTTTTCCTTGTTGTGCTGCACTCAGTACGTCAGTAGTGCAGCACAACAAAATCGAATGCCTCCTCGAGCTGCTTCCACCATGAGACACAGCTGACGTTAAATTAACTGTGAATTTACTGCTAATTATAGTAATGGTAAATCACACATCTCGGTCCTGAAACTGAAAGCCCCCAAAAGTAAACAGTACAGGAAGCACAATGGCATCAGTCCGCCTGTCAGAATCAATATCGGAAAGGGCATCTTTTTATTTCTCTCACCATCCTCAATATGTGGTGCTGACACAGTTTCCGTTTTTGTCTGAGGAAGTAGTATACCCTAAGAAGGTCATAATGAACTGGATGAATCTGCAGCATGGTGTGGACCCAGCGACCCGAAAGAAAAAAAAATGGACACTTTCTTTACTCAGATAAGCCATTGTCTACCACAATCTAGAGCCAGTTGATAATAGTTTGTTCATGAGCATCCTACGTTTAATGGAGCAAGTGTATTTGTTGCATGCTGCCTTATTTTTTTCAGTAAAAAAATGTTCTTCCCATCTAATTGACTCCCCATACACTATAAAAATTGTCTATGAGGAGTGAAGCACAGACAAGGGTATTCAAAAATCTCGAGCTATCCTTGGCAGTGTTGTTCCTCTCGAGCTGCACTCTCTAGGTAAATTGTTGCCAAGGATACCTCTAAATCAAGAGTACCCTTGTTGTGCATCACTCCCCATAGACAATCCTCTATATTAACTTGGTGTCTGAATAAAATTGTTGCCAATGAGCATCCAAACTAGCAGGTGTGGAGAGTATTCATTCCCCAGAGAGGATCAGATGACAAATGGGGTTGCCAATTACAGGCAACCTGAATTGTCAGATGGCCACCTGGGGAACTAAACAAGAAAGGGATGGGGAAGGGGAGTGGGGAAGGGGCAAGTTGGGAAAGGGTGGGGTTTGGTGACAGGACCTGGTGAGACGCTGGTGTGTCATTTGACACAGGAAATAGGGGCTCAGCCACGGCCAAGGGGAAGGACTAACAGGGGTCCTTTCAGGGATCCTAGAGGGGTATATAAGGTTAGGCAGGCCTCCATTTGCCCTCTTTTGCTAGGTAATTTTCCCACCCACCCATCCCAGTGGTACAACAGAGAAGGGGGAGGTGAAGGGAAGGGGAACGGTAGCTCAGGGTCAATGGAATAGAGCCAGGAAGCCCATCGGCCGGCTTGGTCACTGTGGCAGGCAGATGGATCTAGGGCTGACAGAGCACAGTGGGCAGCAAGTGTCTTTATGGTTTGGAGTGGCAGACATTGAGGGAGAGGAAGAAAGGGGTGGAGCAACAGGGGGAAATGGGGGGTAGGTAGGAGAGGGGGGAAGGTGGCAGGGCAGCACAGGCTGTGGCAAATGGCACCCAGGCATGGAAGTAAAGGGGGAAGGGGAAGGGGAATTTGACTAGGGGTTGAATCTCAGTGTCCGAACCTAGGAGGTAGGAGGTCCTGGTAAGTTGGTACCTGGTATAGGTGATGATGTGGGGGGTCAGATTTTGGTGTCTGGACCCTGAAGGAGAAAATGCAGGAAGAAGAGGACCAGGAATGAAGAGAAAGAAATAAATGGACTGCTTGTAGTACTATTGTGGACTGTAACAGTAAAGGTGAAGGAGAATGAAATGTATTAATAACTGTATTAACTTGGTGTCTGAATAAAACCTTTGCCATTGAGCATCCAAACTAGCAGGTGTTGAGAGTATTCATTCCCCAGAGGGGATAACAATGAAAAAAATGTCTTACAGTAAGAATGAAACACAGGCACCTTTCTCAGTACCACTTGGTACCCTGATGAAGCCTTACTTGATGAAGTACCATGGTACCTGGTGTAGAATCAGTCCAGGTCTCTTACACCTGAAGCTATTACATTTATTATCCTGTAGTATTTTGAAGTATTATATTGTGTATTTCCCATACATTGTGTTTTAATGTTTTAATGAAAAGTGAGGGGAGCATGTTGGCAGGCTTGTCACTGGGTCAGGGCAGCTGGATCTGGGGCTGACAGAGCATGGTGGGCAGCAAGTGTCCTTATTGGTTTGGAGGGGCAGACATTGAGGGAGGGGAAGAAAGGGGGTGGAGCAACAGGGGGAAATGGGGGGGTAGGTAGGAGAGGTGGAAGGGGCACAGCAGCACAGGCTGTGGGCAAATGGCATCCAGGCACATGGAACCTGTGTAAAAAAGCCTTTGGCTCAAAGGTGTTAATCTAATATTTTCAAAAAATTGGCTCATAGGTGTAAATCCAAGATTTTCAAATAAATAACATATTTTGGAGCAGTCACATTTCAGTCTGCTAGCTTTCATTTCAACAACTGCAGTATAGGATAGTGCATGAGTGCATGCCATCCAGTTTGTTCTTCTAGTAGCAGGGGAAAGTAGCCCCATAGCAGGCATTGGATCCAGCATGGGCTGAGCACATATCTACTTATTTGAACTAACCTGTACCTTTACTGCTGTACAAAGCTTGTGTGAAACAAAAATGCATACCATGGCAAAGGACATTCAGCAATGAGTGTAGACCCACAATACACGGCTGCAGTGGATTTAATAATGAACCTGTCAGTCAATTTGAAGTAATGTTCCCTGGCTGAAACCATTAACATCGGCCACGGCATCAAACAATTTCACTCATGCTACATAAGCTGAGTTAGAAAAAAAAAGGTTACACTTTATTTCAAGTCTCCTTAACTACACTGAAACTGCTGTAAAACTACAATGTAACTACCATGTAACTTTTGTGTAGTTACATGTAACTACAATGTACAGTAGTAGTTAACTAGTTTCACATTTGCGGTTTAGTGTAATACACAATTTGCATAAATTGGTAGTTACCACAATTACTGTTGCAACAGCTGTTACATGTGTTGTTACACTTCCAGCATAAATAAATTTGTGCCAAAAGAGAGACGGTTGTGGTTGCATGTGTAACCACCACATCATGCAATTTGTATAACTACACACCAGGAAGGGTCCCTACCTCTGTATCCTTCACCACCAACCACCACCCCACACAGCAAATTGGTGGTAAAGCGCATGGTATTATAGCCATGCCCCACCCCAGCCACCCACCTGGGCAGCAGCAGGCCAGGAGTGTGGGTACAGAAGAGGTGTAGATCAATGCCACAGAAGCAGCACATTTCTTGGTAACTACAGCATTGTTACAAGTCAATAAGTAACTATGTAAATTATTTTTATTGTGTAAATAACCAATGTAGTTGTCTAGCAATTAATATCAGATTGCATGTTTATTAAGCAGTAAGTGCATGAGACTGATTTCTGAAGGAAAGCATACATCAGAACTACAGAATTGGCATTCAATGTAAGTATATAGTAGTTACACCCTTCTTCATATGCTTTATTTTATGTATCACTTTCTGCGAACTTCCTTTACAAATACAGTACATGTTAGTTAGTCATTAACTGTGGAAACAATGCCACAGAAGCAGCACATTCCTTAGTAACTACAGCACTGTTACACCCTTCTTCTTACACTTTACATGTCAGTTTCTGTGTACTTACTTTGCAAATACATGCTAGTCATTAACTGTGGAAACAATGCCACAGAAGCAACACATTCCATAGTAACTACAGCACTGTTACACCTTCTTCTTACACTTTAAGTGGCTGTTTCTGCATACTTATTTTGTAAGTACATGTTAGTTAGTCATTAACTGTGGAGACAATGCCACAGAAGCAGCACATTCATTAGCAACTACTACACTGTTAAAAGTCAAGAAGTAATTATGTAAATACTGATTTTTTATTGTATTGCAATTTACAATGTTAGATTGCATGTTTATTTTTAGTTCTTTTTTTTTTGGTTGTACAGTATACAAGTGGTGGCTCTGGGATTCAAACCCAGTTCTTCAGGTTCGAGGGCAGTGCTGTTAATCATTACGCTATACTGCAGTAGCTTCATGATGGAATGATTTCTAAAGGATAATTTTAAGTGTCACTAACTACACTGTAACTACTGTATAACTACACTGCAACTGCACTATGTAGTTGTTAACTAGTTTCACAATACAATTTGTACACTAACATAACTTTAAATGTGCTGCTTCTGTAAGATTGACCCACACCTCTACTGCACCCACACCCCTATCCTGCAGCTGCCCAGGTTGGTGGCTGGGGGTGCAGCATGGGCTACCCTTCGATGACAGTGCTAATTCTTCTGTACCAAAGACTAAACTGTCCCATTGTACAATGCTGAAGTCATCATAAGTATGCTTGTACGTCATGTATATTGCACCCACACTTTGTTTGTTTATTCAAGGTAAAAAACAATTGAGTAAAAACTCATTCGCAATGGTAACCTTTACAAAAATGCAAAATACAGGTCAACACTCAACATAATAAATACAATCAAACAACAAACATCAATACAAAAACATAAAAGAAAAAAGAATATCAATAACAATTACAAGGTTCCTGTACAGATATCAGGTGTCTTCTTAGATGGGATGTTGATAAGGGCTTACCAATCTTTTGCTTATATTCATAAGGAAGGCTATTCCAACATATTGGAATATAATTACTAAATAAATATTGGGAACATTTTGATTTTACAAGAGGGACAACCATATCCATAACAACTTGATTTCTCAATGTCAATTCAACACTTCTAAAGGAAAATCTATTCTTTAGATATATAGGGATGGAACCCAGCCCACATTTATAAGCAAACAGCTGTTTATGTATCATTCTTCTCCTACTTAATGATAACCAACCTAATCTTTCATACAATTCGCAATGGTGAGTAAGTTTTGGACACCTGACAATCAGTCTGGCAAGACAATTAACTAGAACATCTAACTTTGTTATTCGATCCCTAGTGGCTCCATCATATAAAACGTCCCCATAATCGATTAAAGGGAAAATCTGCATCTTAACTAGAAGGTCCAACGTCACAGAATCTAAGCAATTTTTGTTCTGAAACAGGAAACCCACCCACTTATTAACCTGGGAGATCAAATTATCTACATGCAAATTTCCTGACCCATAATTATCTAACCAAAATCCCAAGTATTTATATTATACTAACATACTAAAATGCCAGCAGAATAGGCCTAATGGTTTTTCGTGTCTGCTTGTTTGGTCAGCCCCCACCCTGGGAGCTGACCTTACTGCCCCCCTCGCCTTCTCTGGCTTCTCCCTTCCCAGTTCCGGATATTCTCGCTGCACTGGAATTTGCTTCCAGAACCCTTCCCCTGTACCTGTCCCACCTCCTCTTGAACTCCTCCTCCGTCTCTGCCTCCACCAGCTTCCTGGGCAGTGCATTCCATAGTTCCACCACCCTCTCAGTGAAGTAGCATCTCCTCCTTTCTTCCCTGAATCTTCCCCCCTCCAGCTTCCACCCATGCCTCTAGTTGCCCCCTCCTCCTTCCTTCGAAGCACCCATACTGCTCCTCCCCATTTACCCCCTTCGTGTACCTGAAGACCTCTATCATGTCGCCCCAGTCCCTTCTCTCTTCCAATGTGTCCATATTTAGCTCTTCAAGCCTCTCCCCATAGGTCCTGTCCCCCAAGCCCCAAATTATTTTGTTTGCCCACCGTTGGACCCTCTCCAGGATTTTAATGTCCCTCTTTAAGTGTGGCCTCCAAAACTGCATGCAGTACTCGAGGTGTGGCCTCACCAAGCAGTTATACAGAGGGAGTTTCACTTCCCTACTTCTGGAGGTAATCCCCCTAGCGATGCACCCCAGCATCCTGTTGGCCTTGGCTGCTGCCTCCTACAAGTCTCCGAGTTGTTCATCTTGACATCCACCACCACCCCCAGGTTCCTCTCAGCCATCAAGACTTGTAGCATTCCCCCCCCAGGGTATACACTTGGCCCGGGTTTCTGGCCCCAAGGTGCAGTACCTTGCATTTCCCTGCATTGAACCTCAGCTTCCACTTTCTAGACCATCTTTCCAGAGTCTCCAGGTCACCCCTGTAGGGCCACCCTCCCCTCCTCTCCATCCACCACCGTCCCCAGTTTTGAGACATCCCCAAAGAGACTCATCTCACTCCTGATACCTGCCCTTATGTCAGAGATGTAGGCGTTGAACAGGAGGGGTCCATGGACTGATCCCTGTGGGACCCCAATAATGACACTCCTTGGGGATGAGACTATCCCGCCAACTATGGCCCTCTGGGTCCGTTCCTGGAGCCAATTGTCTATCCATCTGATCATCTAGTTCCCCACCCCCATTTCTCCCAGCTTATCCAACAGGCCCTCATGAGGAACAGAGTCAAATGCCTTGCTGAAGTCTAGAAAGAGGACGTCCACTGGTCTACCCAGGTCCAAGGCACTCATCACCCAGTCATAGAACTCCACAAGGTTTGTCTGACATGATTTCCCTGTGATGAATCCATGCTGTCTCATCATCCAGGCACCCTGACTTTTCCAGCTCCCCCAGCCTCCCTTGACAATGCCCTCCATTACCTTGCCCACCACTGATGTCAGGCTGGCAGGCCTGTAGTTCCCTGCCACCTCCCTTTATCCCCCCTTGTGGATAGGCACTATATGCACCACCTTCCAGTCCTGGGACACCCACCCTGTCCTCAGAGAGATGGTGAAAAGCTCTGCCAGGGGTTTCGCCAGGACATCTGCAAGTTCCTTCAGCACTCTGGGATGTAATTTATCAAGCCTCTGTGCTTTCTCCATCTTAAGGGACCTGAGGGCTTCCCTCACTCTCTCTTGCTGCTGTGATTTCCACCTCAGCTGCCTCTTCTCCCTGCTTAGCCTTCCCCCCTCCTGCCAGTGATGCCTCCCCCTCTCCCCAGACCTGCCGATCGGTAAGGGTCAACCTTCCTCAGTATCACTGTCTCCTCCCATGTATGATGCAGCACCCCCATTTTCCATGGTGAAAACTGAGGTGAAGTACTCATTTAGTAACTCAGCCTGCTCCCCCGGGTCTTGTGCCCATCTATCCCCTGTGTTAATCCTGCTAATCTTCCCCTTCACCCTTCATTTTTTCCCCACTGCATCTAAAGAACCTCTTGTTCCCTCTCCTAATTTCCCTGGCCAGGTTCTGCTCCTTCCTTGCCTTAACCGCCCTCACCACCCTAGTGGCCCTTCTAGCCATCAGTTCATACTCCCCTCGATCCCTTTCACTCCTAGAGCATTTGAATTGCCTATAGGCTGCTTTCTTTCCCCACACCACCTCCTGGACCTCCCTGGTCCACCAGCAGGGTTTTCAGGCCCTACTGCATTTTCTTCTTACTCTGGCACAGGTGCTAGTAGCATCCTGCACCCCTCTCCTGATGATTTCCCACCTACTGTCAGCATCCATGTCTAACCCAATCACATCCAAATGCTCCTTAAGGATCCTTCCCATTTCCTTAAAATCCACCCCCCCTGAAGTCAGTTACCTCTGTCTTTGTGCAGCCTTCTACCCCTCCTAGATCCAGGCAGAACCAGACCATGGCATGGTCACTCCCCGGCAACGGGTCCCTTACCTCCAGGCCCCCAATCTGGTTACTGTCTGCCAGGACCACATCCAGTACCCACACCTCCCTGGTCGGTTCCCCACCTGCTGAGTTAGGAATGTGTCTTGAAAGACATCCAACAACCTCTGTTCCCTGGCCACCAAGGATGTCATAGTCTCCCAGTCTGTTCCTGGCATGTTTAAGTCCCCCAACACCACCACCCTTCCCCTGCCCAATCTGCAGTGTCTCCCAACATCTGCCACCAGACTCTCCTCCAGCTCCTCCGCCAGCGCAGGGGGTCTATACACCACTCCTATTTTTACTCTCTTGCCCCATCTTGTTATCAAGGTGACCCAAATTGTCTGCACGGTTCCCTCCGTCTCCTCTACTCCCCCATGCCAATGCAATTTTTTTTTTTTGGGTGTTATTTCTCCACCGAGTCAGCAACAACCCCCGCGACTGGCTGCTCCCCGGTGCCATCCCTGGACATGAGACCCCTCCCTTCAGCACCCCGTGACTTACTCTTCGCGGCAGGGTGGTGAGGAGCGACTCGACCCACCACAACAGATCCATGCCAGGGAGGCATCCTCCAGGAGTGGCACCGGGGAACAACGTCGCGCAGCCGGACACCCATTTTTCTGTTTTTCCTCCCGACGGGCCGTGGCGTGCAATGACGCCAGCGACTGAGTGTGCGCACGCTCCCGTGCACGCACTAGTCAAGCGTCTGCCATGTCCCGCCCTCCCCTTGTCTTGCGGCTATGTGCTGTCGATCCCCAGCCTCCGCTAGGGGTCAGACAAGCACTGGCCGGCCAAATCCACCCAACCCGGAGATGGAGAGCAGTCCTCCGGACGCTCAATCCATCTCCGCCCTGCCGACCCCTGGCCACCCGTGCCCATTCCCGAACACGGGTCACCGGCATGGCGCGAGGTGTGGCGTCCAGTGCCTCAACCCTCAGCACCACCGGGCCGGCCAATGCAATTTTTGACTATTATTGCTACCCCTCCTCCCCTTCCCTCCCCCCTGTCCTTCCTGAACATAGTGTAACCCTCCAGGTTCAGGCCCCAGTCGTGTCCTGCGGTGGCCCAGGTCTCAGTGACCACTGCCCCATCCACCGCTCCCTCAGTTAGCATCACCTGGAGCTCAGGCATTTTAGTGCCCAAGCTCCTGGCATTTAGCAGGACTACCTTCCACCCTTTCCCTATACTTCCATTTCCCCTGCTTGTGTTCCCATGGGGATTCCATTTTCCCCTGGTCTGCACTTTACCAGTCGGCCTTTTCCCACATTTCTCTAGCTCCCCAGGGGGGTGGAAACAGAGTGCCTCCTTTATTGGACCCCCCCTCGACAGCCTTTTCTTCCATCGCTCCCCCTTCACAAGTTTAAACCCCACTTTTCACCAATGAACCCCTCTATTTTCAACTTAAGAATTCCTCTCCCCTCCAAATTGAGATGGAGTCTATCTCTAGCATACAGTTCCTTATCCTCCCAGGTCTCCCCCCAATCCCCCATCAACCCATACCCTCTGGCCTCACACCACTCTCTGAGCCACTGGTTTATCTCCCTAATCTTCCTTTTGTGTTCCCCACTAGCCCTTGGCACTGGCAGGATTTCCAAGAAGGAACTCATGCACCCTATGTCATGACAGACCCTGGCAAGCTCCCTTGACCTTGCCTGTATCTCTAGCTCACTATTTCCCTCAGTGTCATTTGTACCCAGGTGGACCAGTATGTCCGGAAAACCTCCACAATCCTTTGCCAGCTGATATACCTCGTGCTTGGCCCTGTGCACTATTAGTCCAGGGAAACATTTTGTTCTAACTGGCCAGGCTTCCCCCTCCCTATCCCATTTGATACCCCTGATCATAGAATCCCCCAACAGGAACACTCTGACTGCTCCTTTTCCTCCATTCCCCCCCCCTTCCATGTCCCTCATCCTTTCTACCGGCCCATCCACCCAGCTGGCTCCTTGTTCCTCCCCCCCATCTGGGTGCCACATGCCGCCCGCTCATTTACCCTGGCCACCCCCTCCTCTCTGATCCTATGCCTCTCCTCCTCCCAAGTATCCTTCTGTGCCTCGCTAACTCCCCTCTCACTGCTTTTGACTGGTTCTTCTCCCTCATCCGCTAAACTAGCCTGACTCATCCTCCCTTCCTTCCTGTCTCCGTTCAGTCCCTCCTTGCTTGTCGTGCTCCCCTGGCCTAAACCCTCAGCTCCCTTTACTGTATCCTTCTTGTAATTCTGGTCCTTCTCCTTGCCCTTTCCTCCCAACTGGTCCTTCTCTTTGCACTTTCCTCTCTCTTCCCCCTGCCCCTCCTGCTCTGATCCACCAATATTGATTAACTAAATCTAACCCCTCCCTTCTATTATCAATAATTTCTAAAGTCAAGTCATCTTTCCATTTCATGGAAGACCCAAACAACATACATTTAGCTTTTGAGGAATTAAGTTTTAACCTTGAGTTGACAAAGTCCTTTTCCATATTGTTAAAACTTTTCTGCAATGTACGTTGTATTACTGAACCTGATTCATTTGAACAGTATAAAATGGTATCATCAGCCTACAGGTGGTAACCAGAGGCCTCCAAATAATGCCCAAGATCTTTCAGATATACTAAAATAATAAAGGGCCCATAACTGATCCTTGGGGCACTCCTCTCCATACCACCTGCATAGCCAACACAGTTCCATTTATAGCTGTTACCTGCCGTCTGTCAGAAAGCTAGGTGATAAACCAATCCAAAACTGAATGGCTCATCCCTACCTCAGACAGTCTCATAAGCAAATTCTGATGATCAACCATGTCAAAATCCCTGGAGAGATGAACAAGAATTGCACCAGTATAACATTGGGCATCAATTGCCTTGCCGATCTCATCCAGGACCTCTGACACGGCCATCACAGTGCCATGAGACCTCCGAAAACCTGACTGATATGGATCCATCAGTTTTTCTCTATCCAAGTACTCCATCAACTGTCTTGCCAACAGTTTCTCCAACACCTTACTAATCAGAGGTAATATAGATATAGGTCTATAGTTGGACAGTTGACCAGGATCACCCCCTTAAAAATGGGGATGATTCTGGCCAACTTCCAACCTTCTGGGATACATCCCTCCTCTATCGAATGATTGAACAGGTAGGTAAATGGGTCCAAAATGTGGGTTGCTGCATATTTCAGCATCCTTGGAGACAAACCATCAGGGCCACTGCTCCCAGAGATGTTTAATTGCAAAAAAGTTTCTAACACCTCACCACTCAATATGGCATCAAAAACAAATTTAGAGTCCCCTTCCATATAATTTATAGGGTTAAAAAGAGGTTCACTGGGGCTATCAAAGAAATTGCCCAACTCTATAAAATCATAATTAAACCTATCAGCAAGTGGAAACTCTCTCCCGAAGGATTCCTCCCCAGATAAATTAATAGGTGTCTTCCCCTTTGTCTGTCCCTTTAATTCCCCTATAAGTCCCCAAAATTTCACAGGTTTACCTATTGATTCTTTGGTTTTGACATTGTAGTACTTATTTTTAGTATCCCTTAGTGTGTCCACATACAGGTTTCTTGATTTCCAGCATTGTTGCCAATCACAAATCTTTCCCAAAGCTCGTGCCATGGCACAAGCCTTATTTTTAGCAAGCCTCAACTTAAAAAGTTTAGTGGTATACCATGGGGCAGAATTACCTTTTATTCTTCTAGTAATCTCTGGCATATGCCTATTACACACAAGGAGAAATTCTGACACAAAATAATCCCAAACCAGGTTTATATCGGGTATTAGTTCTAGACGATCCCACTTAATATTTCCTAGGTCTGCTAAAAAGGAAAAATAATCCAACATTTTACAAGATCTTAACGTCAAGAGCCTAGAGGGTCCTTTCACTTTAATTTTCCCTTTGATGCAGTAAATAATATTATGATCACTAAACAAGTCTGCATCTACCCCAGAAGAAACAGAGTTGTTGGGACAGTTTGTAAGAATCACATCAATCAAAGAAGAATCACTAGGATTATGAATATTAATCCTGTTGGGTTCTGATATTAATTGGTACAACCCAAGCTCCAAAGCCATTTTCCTGATTCTTTGGGATTTTACAGGGTGCAACCAGTCAGCATTTAAGTCCGCCAGAACTAACAACTCATGGGAGAAAGCAAATGGAGCTAGTGCATCCTGCATTAAATCAAACACTTGTACTGTTGTGTTAGGTGGGCGATACCCCCAACCACTAATAAAGAAGAAGAAGAATCAGCATTTATATAGTGCTTTTCATACATCCAAAGCACTTTACAAGCAATGCTAGACTGGCAGTGAAGTGACTGAATGTGAAAGGTTTCCCTGACCCAACATTAAACTCCAGTGCCAGATATTCAAGGTTTACACTATCCAAATTAAAAAAAATCTGAATAGAGGAGCATTTTTCCAAATAATAAACCATAATCCCTCCCCCCTTCCTATTCCTATCAACCCTTTTAAAATCATAACCTTGTAAATTTAAATCCAAGTCATCATGGGATTTTCCCAGCCAGGCTTCTGTAAAAAACATAATCTCAGGTCTATGTTCTGTTAAGAAATCCTTAATTAAATCCAACTTTGGAATGATACTTCTTACATTTGAGTGCACAACTAGCTGACCGTGATGAATCTTTAAATTGTGAATTAAGGGACCAGGATTTAAAGCAACATCCCCACTTTGCATCAAGAACAAAAGAATACATAGCTTTGGTAGTATTGACTTCCTTAATACATTAATTATCAAAGGAGTCCAGACATGCTTGATTTCATGTCCCATTTCCGCTCTCATTCCAACCCTGTTACAATAATGTCTCAGCTTTAGCAACATCAATTCTGGAAATATGTTTGTTATACAGGCCGTCCCAGGATTGAAACATAGAAACATAGAAGTTGACGGCAGATAAGGACCGCAAGGCCCATCCAGTCTGTCCATTTCTTTTTCTGCCTTATAAATGTGCCATCTGCCTTTGCTCTGTCAGTGGCCTATCTATTCATAGTCATTTGTATTGCTCCCTTATGCCTATCCCATGCCTGTTTGAAGCCCTGCACTGTATTCATAGCCACCACTTCTTGTGGTAAGTCATTCCATGCATCCACCACCCATTCTGTGAAAAAGAATTTCCTCACATTCCCCCTTAATCGGCCCCCCTCTAATCTCATGCTGTGTCCTCTTGTCCTGCTATTTTTCTTATATTTAAACATGTTAGACTCTTTCACCTTGTTAATGCCCTTAAGGTGTTTGAATGCCTCGATCATATCACCTCTCTCCCTCCTTTGCTCAAGGGTATACATATTGAGCTCTGTTAATCTGTCTTCATATGTCTTCTGATGCAGTCCCTGCACCATTTTGGTTGCCCTTCTCTGGACTGCCTCAATTTGGTTAATGTCCTTGTGAAGGTGTGGCCTCCAATACTGCATGCAGTACTCCAGATGGGACCTAGCCAGTGTCTTGTAAAGAGGGATTATTACCTCCTTCTTACGACTTGTGATACCCCCACTAATACACCCTAACACCCCCCTAGCCTTACCTACTGCTTTAGAGGTCTGCTTGGATGATTTCAGGTCATCAGTGATGATGATGCTCAAGTCTCTTTCTTCCTTTGTGACTGCTAGCAACTCCCCTCCCAGCCTATAGGTGGCTTCAGGGTTTCTCTTCCCTATGGGCATGATTTTGCACTTCTTTGCATTAAATCCCAGTTGCCACTCTTCTGACCATTTTTCTAGTTTATCCAGATCTCTTCTCATTCTGCCCACCCCATCTGGATCATCTACTCTGTTGCAGATCTTGGTGTCATCTGCAAACAGACAAGCCTTACCTCTAGTCCATCTGCAAGGTCACTAATGGAGATGTTGAAGAGGACTGCCCCAGAACTGATCCTGAGGTACCCCACTTGTGACTTGCATGTCTTCTGACTGTATACCATTTACCACCACTCTCTGTTTTCTGCCCATCAACCAGTTTGCCACCCAGTTGACCAACTTCTGACCCACCCCAGCCTACCCAGCTTATTTATCAATCTTCTATGTGGAACAGTGTCAAAAGCTTTGCTGAAGTCAAGGTAGGTGACATCAACTGCTCCCCTTGGTCCACCACTCTGGTTACCCAGTCAAAGAAATCTATGAGATTAGTTTGACAGGACCTTCCTTTGTAAACCCATGCTGTCTTGGATCCTGTGCCCTAAGGATTCCAGGTGTTGCACTATCCTTTCCTTAAGGAGTGCCTCCATAATCTTGCCCACTACTGAGGTAAGACTGACTGGTCTGTAGTTCCCCGCCTCCTTCCTGCTACCACTCTTGGGGAGCAGGATCACATGAGCCCTTCTTCAGTCTTCTGGGACCTCTCCTGTGCTCAGAGACTCACTAAACAGTTCTGCTAATGGCTCTGCTAGTTCCACCTATAGCTCCTTAAGTACCCTGGGATGTATGCCATCAGGTCCCATTGCCTTATCCACCCTGAGCTTAGCAAGCTCTTGTAGGACCCTTTCTTTTGTGAAGGGAGTAGTGCTCACCTCCCTCCCCCCTGTGTCCATGATGCTGAGCTGTGGGCCCTGCCCTACCATTCTCTTCAGTAAATACTGAGCAAAAGTATCTATTTAGGATAGATGCCTTTATAGGGTCCTCCTCCTCACATGCTCCCTTTTCTATTAAGCTTAGCATACCTCTCTGGACTTTCTCATTTCACTAATGTACCTGTAGAAAGTCTTGTCACCTTCTTTTACTGTTTGTGCTAGTGTTTCCTCAGTTTGGGACTTTGCCTGCCTTACTGCCTTACCTGCTTCCCTTGGGCAGTTTGGTATGCCTCCTATCTTCATCCCGCTGTGTTCCCTTATATTTCCTGAAGGCCAGCCTTTGGCTCTGACCTTTTCTGCTACTGTATTTGAGAACCAAAGTGGTTTCCTTCTTCTTTGCACTTCCTTTTCTGTCTAACACAATGGGATGTTGCTTCAAGTATTGCATCCTTAATGCTTGCCCATTTTGCCTGTACCCCTCACCTGTGTTTCTTTTGCCAGGGCTAGCTTAACTCTGTTGGCCATCTTATCAAAGTCAGCTCCTCTGAAGTCCCATATTTTTGCCTTGGAATGGGATGATTTAGATGTAGTAGCCAAATTGAACCATACCATGTGATGGTCTCTGGCCCCCAGGTGACCTTCTACCTGGAGATCTGTGATCCCTTCCTTGTTAGTCAGTACTACATCTAGGATAGCTCTGTCTCTTGTGGGTTGCTGTACCAGTTGTTTGAGGCCCTCCCCCTTCAGAGAATCCACTATGTGTCTAGTTCTGGCAGATGTTCCTGCTGGTATTGACCAATCTGTATCCGGCATGTTGAAGTCTCTCATTATCAGAACCTCCCCTTTAGCTGTCATGTTTTGTATATCTTCTAACAGTAATGTGTCTATGTCCTCCCCCTGGTCTGGGGGCCTGTAGACAACCCCAGTTCTTATGGCTGTCCCATTTCCTGTTTCCAGGGTGACCCACAGTTCTTCTGGCTCCTTATGTGTATTCTGAATTTCTGTAGCTTTGATATTTTCATTGACATACAGGGCCCTCCTCCCCTTTTTTGCACCTCGGTCTCTTCTGAACAATACATAGCCAGGTACTGAAGTCTTCCAAGTGTGGTTACTGGTAAACCACGTCTCACTAATTGCTACTTTGTCCAGTTTAGCCTCTGACATTATTGCCTGCAGGTCTGGGATCTCATTTCCCAGGCTGTGAGCATTTGTGTACATGATTTTCCATTGGCCAGATTTTGGTGTGTTAGTTGTTGGGTGAGGTTTGGCATTACCCCAGTGCATCGTATGGGGAGACAAACCTTTTTTCTTACCTAGTGATGCAAATGAACTGCAAACATGCCAAATCCCTGTTTGACCACTAGCTGAGGGGGGAGGGGTGTTCTTCCCATTCGACACATGGGGTGCTGCACCCCTCTTCCCATTTGCTAGTTTAAATATTCTGCAAAGACGTCAAACTTCTGCCCCAGTGCAATGACTCCCTCCTTAGTCAGATGCAGTCCATCAAATTTAAAGAACTTTCGCTCCCAGAACTGTTGCCAGTTCCCTACAAATCTGTGTCCTTTTTCCTGGCACCAGCCCTTGAGCCACGTGTTTAGCTTCCCATCTCCCCTTCTCTGACCTTCCATCCATCTGCTCCCCTCTCCCAGACTGGCAGGATCTCAGAGAAGGAGATGCCAGATGAAATAGATGATAGTTTGTCACCCAGCCTGGTCAGGTGTTCCTTGGTCTCCACAACTGACTGGCTGGCGAGTTCATTAGTCCCTATGTGTACTAGGACATCAATGTTTTCTCCTGCTTTGTGAACAATTTTAGCAATGCGGTCAGTGTCTCTCCATGCTGATGTACCTGGGAGACATCTGACCATTACCCCTGGCTGGAGATGGGTATCAACTCCCCGGATCATGGAGTCTCCTATGATCAGAAGTTTTTTGGATTTCCTTTTTGCTTTTTGTGTTTTAGTTCCTGATTTGGGTGAGTTTTGTTGTGCTAGCTCCTGTGCAGCAGTGTCCTTCTCTGCAGTGTCTTCTGCCTCTTTGTTTGATTTCAGAGATAGGGGCAGATACCTGTTTGTAGTGTTTATATGGTTTTTGGAGGTAATATGCTGGAGAGCAGAGAGTGATGAGGCACCCGATTTGCCCCTCCTAACCACCTGCCAACCTCCTGGACCAACTACCCTCTGCGGTCGAGGTTTTTCTGTTGGATGCTGGGGAAATAGCGGGTGGTTCTTATTATGTATTTCCTCTTGAATATGAAATTTGAGGCGTGCAATCTCTGCCCATGCTGCCTGGAGCTGAGCCCTAAGATCTCCAAAGGCCCAGCATGTAGGACAGTGTCCTAAATCCTGTAAGACTGTCCTTCTGAAAATTGTTCCACAGTACCTGCAGTTAATGATATCCATTCCAGATAAGTTGCTGGGTTTATAACCTAGTCAGAGTAATTAGAAGGAAAAAAAATGCAAGTAATGGTTTGATTGTGTTTTGTTTAACTTGTTATAACAAGTTAAATTACTAGTGCCCCTGTAAATGAGCTCACCTTGTGGAGGCCCCACTGATCCACCCCTTCCTGCTCTGCCACAGGAAATGTCACAACTGTGGTACCCTATAAAAGGAGTGTAGTGTGGGGTCGTTGGGGATGGGGGTGGGTGGCTGGGCCCTTCCCCTGCCGAAAAAGAAGAACCACGGATGAAAGAACAAGGAGGTAAGAGCAGAAACAATCAGTCAACAACAAATGCAGATTGGGGTCTTCCATGTCAAGCGAGTCAATATACAAACAAGTTCCTCCTCGACTCAGTACCACTCGACCATTGACATGCAAATCCCAATCAGGGTGCCTGCCAACCACCTCCCATTGCAACATCCTAACCGAGACAACTCCCAAAATCAAATACATTAAAGACCCCATAGGAAACCCTTACTCTAAAACTCTAAATTACATTAAGTATGTATCACAGTTTCTTCCACCAAGTGGCGCTTGCGTCACTCAATGCGTGCACTACGGCTCACGTGCCCTGGCAGTGCTTTCTTTTATCTGTTGAATCCCCCAACCTCAGAGAGAAGCAGCAGCAGGTAATTAGATCTCTTTTGCAGGGTTTAAAGTTAAACAGGCAGTCACAGTCTCATAAAGTCACTACAGCCCTTTCTTGTGCAAATCAATTCAGCCAGCACACATAGCTTGATTAAAGATGCTCACCCAGCACAATGTAAACAACCTGGCTCACAAAATGGGATGCCACGTACAACAACGTATGTCGCTTCGCCCTATCCGTCCCCCGTCTCACCCATCACTGTCAACTCTACGCCAGGCTGGAGTGGCTATCCACTAGCAACCACAGATCCTTTGTTTTGGGCAACTTTACAGACAACGTCATACGATCCTCCACCCCCACTGCACTTGCTGATCTGCTTAAGCCAGCCCCCTCTGCCTATCAGCTGAGGTCTAGCAACTCCCAGGCTCTCATGGTCCCAAAAACCCGCTCACTTGCTGGGGATCACGCCTTTGCGGCCCTCGCCCCCAGAGCCTGGAACCTACTCCCAGCTTACGTAAGGGCTGCCCCCACCAGTAGGTGCTTCAGGTCCTCCCTCTGGGACCACTTAAAACAAGCCTCCACCTGCCTGTGCTCTTAGCTGACCCACGCTCCATGGCATGCCTAAGCGCCTTCTGATGGCAAGAGTGCAGATGTCTGTAGAGCACCCCTCATCATTGTCCTACTGATACCAGCATACCTCCTTGACCGCCTCCTTCAGCTGACATGCCCTAACACTGCACTGCCTTTAATTATTTACCTGATTGTACCTGACTGTAGTCTTCTGCCATCCCTGGGAATACCTTGTGGGATAGCTGTATACCATATCTCTGAATTCGTTATTGCCGGTGGTCTACTGCCTGTACCTGACTGTACCCTGTTAATTGCTGTTACTTTGTCTCTGTAATGTTATTGCCTATACCTGCCTCTGTAATTGTTATTGCTTGTACCTTTTGTAACTCTCTTGGGTCGCAGCTGAAAATAGGCACTTGACTGTCTAGCATGCTTACCCGCTAAACAAAACCTAAATAAATAAACAAAAGCAGCTCTCATCTGCAGTCCAGAATGATGGGGGATAAGCTGGTTTAAATTGAACTGACGGTGCTTTCTTTTATCTGTTGAATCCCTCACCCCCTACTGCTACTCTATTATGTTTTAATTGTATTCTTGCACTTAATTATACCTAGCTGTACTCAATATATCCATTGTATTCTATTTCCTGTACCTTTCTCTGTTAATGCAAATGTATTGTCTGTATTACCTATGTACCATCTTTATGGCCTAGGTCATGCCTGAAAATGGTCCACTGAATTAGCGCACCTACCTGGTAAACAAACAAAAAAAAAGACAAACAAACAAACAATAAATAAATATTACTGATCTGCTGTGTGGAGTTATGGTGGGTGATGCCAGATACACATGCCGGGATGCCTCCTTAGTCATTACATGCCCTTCCCACTAACTGAATGAGGTGGCAGCCATGGCACCATCATTCACACCAAGCTACCACAGCCTCTGACTGTACCGTGAGGGTTGGGGCATGGTGGTAAAGATGTGCATGTAATTACTAAGGGTACCATCCAATATTACTCCACACAGCAGATATTTGTTTACCAGGGAGGCTGTAAGGGAGGTGGGGTGGTGGACCCACTGGCAGAGAGTGACCACCAATCTGTGTGGTTTATGCTCAACATGAGCAGGTAGGTGGTTGGCACAGGTATGAGAGTGGTTAACTTCAGAAGGCTGACTTCAATAGGATGGGTGAAATCTTAGGAGACTGCCTAGCAGGAATTCAGTCTCACTGGGATGTAAACCAGAAATGGGGGAACAAAATACATTTGGGCTTGTGGAAACTGTTGGGATCTTTACCAATCTGCAGAGCAAGAAGGGAAGATCTAAGAAGTCATGCTGGATGAGTAGGGAAGTTTTAAATAAGGTAAAGGCAAAAAAAGCAGCATTCCGTACATAAAAGAATTCTGGGAAGGTGGAAGATGGGGATGAGTATGTGAGTAAGTTCAGAGAAGTTACCAAGGGTGTTAGAGCAGCCAAGGCCTCCAGGGAACTGAGGCTAGCTCAAGGAATCAAAGACAGGGAAAATGACTTCTCCTGACACATTAGGGAAAGAAGGAGCTGCAAGGATCAGATAGTGCAGATCAAGAAGGATGGGGTGGGCAGAGAAAGGAGAAGAACAGGCAGAAACACTAAATGAGTGCTTCTGTTCTATATTTATGAGGGAAACGGGAAGGCAGCTTCCACAGGGGGTGTAGAGGGTGGGCATGGGGGAAGGGGTGACAGATGGGGTAATCACTGAGGACAGTTATTAGAGGGTCTGAGGGCTCTGAGGGTGGAAGAGGCAACAGAACCAGACAGCATACATCCCAAGGTGCCAAGGGAACTGCCAGAGGTACTGGCAGGGCCACTGGTTGACCTATTCAATATCTCCCTGGACACAAGGTGCATGCCACAGGACTGGAGGATGGCAAATGTGGTGCTCCTCCATAAAAGTGGCCCTAATGATTAACCAGGCAATTACCGACCTGGTAAGCCTGACATCCATCGTGGGGAAGCTGATGGAGACAATCCTGAAGGAGAGGCTGGTGACATTTCTGGAGGATTATGGACTCCAGCACAGTCATCAGCAATGGGGTTAATCTCAGGAAGCTCCCATCAGACTAATCTACTTGAGAACTATAACAGGGTACTGAGGGGAACTGGATAAAGGTCAAGTGGTGGATGTCATATTTTTGGACTTCAGCAAGGCCTTAGATTCAGTGCCGCATGGGAGGTTGGCAGGGAAATTGAGGTATGTGGGGGTTGGGACTAAGATGGTTAACTGGATAGAAAAATGGCTTCAGGGAAGATAGCAGAGGGTAGTGGTTGGGGAGAGCTCTCATCTCCAAAAGCAGTTACAAGCAGGGTGCGGCAGGACTCGTACTGGGGTCGGTGTTGTTTGGGATGTCATAGCGGACATCTCACATGGCATCAGAAATAAGATCAGCCTCTTCGCTGATGATACCAAGTTGGGGGTGGTGGTGAGTGACATAGAGGGATGGCAGGAACTGCAGAATGACCTGATTAAACTGGAGAAGTGGTCAGAAGAGTGGCAGCTGGGGTTCAATGCTAAAAAGTGCAAGGTGATGCACTTTGGAGTGAAGAACCCAGGGAGGAGCTCTCACCTCGGTTGAGTACAGCTAGGTGCTACTGAGGAGGAAAAGGATCTAGGGGTGGTTGTAAATGGGAAAATGAACAACTCAGGGCAGCGCAGGAATATGGCAGTAAAGGCCAACCAGGATACTGGGGTGTATTGAGAGAAGAATCTCCTCCAGGAACAGAGAAGTGATCCTGCCTCTCTACAGGTCAATGGTCAGACCACACCTGGAGTACTACGTGTAGAACTGGTGTGCATATCTAAAGAAGGATGTTGGACAACTGGAAGGGGTACAGCACAGAGCAACTGAGATGATGCAGGGACTGAGGGAAAGGCCATATGAAGAGAGGCTGCATGACTTGAATATGTACTCCCTGTAGGAGAGGAGAGGTCAGGGAGACATGATTGAGACCTTCAAGTACTTAAAAGGGATTAGCAAGACAGGAACAGAAGTGATATTTAAGTTAAGCAGGGGAAGGGACACAAGAGGTAATGGTCTTAGATTGGAGGGGGGTAGATATAGGAGGGAAATGAGGATACATTTTTTCACAGAGAGGGTTGCGGCAGAATGGAACTCTGCCAGAGGAACTGGTATCCCCAAGACAGTGGGGGCTTCAAAAGGGGATGGGACAGGGTGAGATGGGAGGTTATTGTGAAGGGGAGGGGGGGCAGCTGCAATGTAGGTGTGCTAGCTGCACATTTGAGCAGACTTGATAGGCCATGTGGTTTGTTTCTGCTAGTAAATTTCCTATGTCCATATGTTCCAAGGTGCACAAATACAATGGACTGTTTTCAGGTACATCCTGGGCCATAAAGATGGTACATAGTTAATACAGACAATACATTTACAATAACAAAGAAAGGTACAGGAAATAGAATACATTGAATATATTAAGTACAGCTAGGTACAACTAAGTGAAAGAATACAGTTGAAATACAATAAAACAATTAGTCAGTCTTATGACTGCTCAGCATTGTACAACAGGACAGGTTATTCATTGGTAAAGAAGAGCCCCTCCAGTTACTGTTGTCCTGAGAGGGAGATCCCACAGGGTTCAGGGGGCAATCCTGTCCAGGACAAGTCCTACCCTCCAAAAAAAGTTGGGAGGGAAGGAGGAAAAATTATATAAGGAGAGCAAAAGAGAGTCCCCATGGTCCCTTTCCTCTCTACCCCAGTTAATGAAGATCCACACCACAGGACCAGACTACATCCAGGAGGAACCCCCCTGGCTGAGAAGGGAAGGACCTACAGAGAGCCCCTAAGAGCAGGGCAAGAAGCCCTACTTGCCTTCCCTTCCAAGGTGGGCCCTCTGTTGCTTAGGAAGGTAACAGAGGACCTGGAGGTACCAGTAGGACCCAGCCCACAATTGGCCTTAAGGAGGTGGAGGGCAAGCAGTGAGGGGGCATCACCCATGGGCTGAGGCCCAGAAGGGAAGGTGCCAGTGATGAATGGTGAAGATATGCAAGAAGATCAAGAATTACAATAGTTACATAATTTTCATGTCTTCCCTGTGTCAGTCTTCACCATTCATCACTATCTGGATGAGTACCGAGCCCCCCAAATGGGGCCCAGCACTTCCCTGAGGGGCATGAGTCTCTCATTGTCTTGTGGGGGAGGACCAAGAAAGGAGATGGCCCATTATAGGCCACTTAGGTCTGTGACTGGTCAGGGCAAGGTGGGTCTCCTGTTGCCCTGGGAGACAGAAGTCACCCCTGTAGTTCCCATCTTGCCATGTGGAAGAAAGGATGGGTCCCCTGGAGAGCAAAGGCAGCACCCTACACTGTGCCAAGGGTGACAACCTTGAAGATGAAGCCACGCTGTCTGCCAAAGGCAGATAGCTGTCACCGCTAGCCTTGAAGCTACATCACTGGTGTCTTAAGACACCCTTGCCTGGTGACTTGTGAGCTCCAGGCCCTGTGCAGAGAGGGCAATGGTCTGTCTGGTTGCCTTCATATCAGGCAGCAATTTCAGCACCTGATCTAGCATTGACCACAGATGCCTGTTGTAGGCAGTGTGGAGTGCCTGATGAGCGACAAAGCAGAACATGATATGAGTCAATGAGAACACTATCCATCTCCAGTGGTCAAACTCCACAGAGTCCTCATCCAGGTGCTGGTTGCACGCCAGGTGTCTATGCCCAGATGGGGTATCCAGTATCCTCACTCCCGAAATGGGATGAGGCAAGGTCCCTGGAAACCCCTGGTGTGTGCAGTACCCGTGCTGGCAGTCCATAGGGGCTGGAGTTGGGACAGATGGTCACTGCCAGATGAGGGATGATGCTTTCTGGAAGAGAATTGGCCAGGAAAGGATGACCAGGTGGTCCGCACTGAATTTGCCAAGGAAGACGTGCATCATCCACTCAGTATTGCATCTTGCGAAGTGGGATTGGTGCAGATCACCAACCAGCCTCATTAGAAAGTGCTGATACTCTTGATCAGTGTCTGAGGACAGATGGACAGAGGTATCCTCTTCGTTGAAGAAGGAAGATGAGGAGGCTGATGAATCTGAAGAGTCCAAGTCCAGCTGCTGTGGGGGAGACAGGCAAAAGACCTGCTCATCCATAGCCCTGATATACCTGAGGAAGGTGGCAGCAGTGTCCTTGAACTACTCCCAAGTCAGGCACCCTGAAGAACCCACATGCCCTGAAAAATGAGGGGGGGGGGCTGCAGAAGCAATGGGAGGACACATTTCACCTTATCTGAGTGACCTTTGCCAGGGCTAGGGGACCTTGCTGGCAATCTTGGACCACCTGGTGATCCACTGGACTGTGCAGTTACTGGCCACTAAACCAGCTTGAAGAGGTCAGGACTGAACCCTGAATGGGAAACTCCCCTGTGAGGAGACTGGGGCTGCATAGAACTAGAAGGGCAGACCCCAATCCCACCCAATGAGGCCTCCCTTGAAGGGGATGAGGGAGAGAACAAGGGCTCAGCACTGCAACACATCCCTGAACCCCCAAAGATCCCTGGGAAAGATCACTGCCCCATGTCCTACCCCCTCAACCCCGTTAATTCTGAGGTTGATCTCTTCCTCATTCCCAAAGCTAGGGACTGCTCCAATCCCACAGGCCTTCTGAGGGAGGACGCAGAAGAGTGAGTTCCTGTTCTTGCCTGGAAGGGGAACAGCACTAGGACTGACAGCTCTCTGGGCCCCCAAGATCCAAACCATCATCCGCTCAGACAGAGGGTCACTATTGGCAGGCAAGCTCCTGACGTCACCACTGGCATGGGAGCCAGCATGGGTCATAATCACTAGTACCAAGGGAAGGAATGTCTTGGAGGGCACAGAGTTACTGGGCAGTGGAGAACCCTCCAACTCTGAGGATTTGGGCAGCCAGTCCAGATCAGTCTACCAAGTGTCTAGCTTTGGAGACAAGAAGATCCAGAAGACCTCCAGATGAGCAGCCCCAGAGGTTTTCCCACCCATGGTGCTACTTGTGGTGCAGCAGGAGGGCCCAGTATCACTCACGGTGCTGATCACCAGAGCAGCAAACAGTCCCAGGATACAGAATGGCACTGGTGGGCAGCACTGAGGAGCCACCCATGCTGGGCCCAGCAGGCGTGGGCCATGACACCGGGGGAGCCTGCATCTCTGAGTAGTTGACTGCCTGTGCATTGCTTCCCATCAGGCCCCCGAGATGCCCAGACAAATCCTCCAGCACTGCTGAAGAGATCTCCTCCCTGGCAAGGCTAGAAGAAGAGGAGACCCCCTTCTCATAAGTCTGTACAGAATCGGGAGGGGATCCAAAGGAAATAATAATAGTAATAATAATAAATTTTATTTTGCATAAGCTCCCTTTGGGCCATCAAGGCACTTTACAAAAAGATAAAACAATCATGTTGAAATAATGAACGTAATAATAGAATAAATAGCATACAGATCAAATAGATAACAGGGGATCAAGATTATGTGAAGCCATCATAAGCGAGACTCCATAAAAAGGTTTTCAATGCCTGTTTAAACCCCTCCACAGTTGTGCACTCCTGAAGCTGATGGGGTAGAGAATTCTAAATTGTTGGGGCCACGTGCATAAATGCATGGGCCACAGAAGATTTCAGAGACACCTTCAGAATCTCTAGCAACCCCTCATCAGCTGAATGCAACTGTCACACCAGATGGTAAGGTACAAGAAGCTCTTTCAAGTAGTCAGGGCCCAGTCCTGGAGATGTTCCTAAGATGATAAAAGGAAGACCTGACGATGGCTGACACCTGAGATCATAAAGTCAGCCCGTCGTCAAGCACTACCCCCAGGTTTTGCACCCATTAAGAGGATAGGATCTGAGAGCCCCCAAGAAAAAGTTCAGAGGGCTGATCAGCCCTAAACCCCTCTATCTGGTGACCTGGGTCCACTACCATGACCTCCATCTTTCCGGCGTTCAACTTTAACCAGCTCGAGTTTATCCAGTCCTGGATTTCAGCAAAGCAGGTATTAAGTTCCAAGACAGCTCTGTTCTGGTCAGGGGCAAAAGACAAGTAGAGCTGGGTATCTTCTGCATAGCAGTGAAACCTCAGCCCATTCTGTCTTACAATGTCTCTGAGGGTCAGCATATACACTGCAAATAACATGGGGGACAGCACTGAACCCTGAGGGACCCCACATGGAAGGGTGGAGAGACCTGCACTTGGAGTCCCTCATACAACACTGCCCTGCAAAAGACAGTGGATTGTGGCTGACTTTCCATGTGCAGTGCTCCATGGTCCATGGAAAAGCAGGTGTTGCAACTATCGATATCATGAGATGTACCCAGGCAGGTGAGGTAAGGGTCATGTTGGTTCTTGATGGAGATCTGCCAGTGCAGGGACATTGGCTCATAGGATGCCAGCCTGCTTTGGAAGAGCACTTTTTGTCCACGGATGAACCCAACATGACTCATGGTAACTAAAATAATAATAAGAAACAGACTCAATGCTGCTTCAAGAAAGAAAAAGGAAAGGTCTTGCCAGATTCCTGCAGAAAACAGTGCCAAGTTCCTAGCAGACAGTGGAACTGGAACGGAGCAAAAATGGTGTTAACAATGACATCGAAACAGCTAACTAAGCCGCAATGTCATAGATGAAATTTCTTCAGCAAGTGCAAGGTGCTGCACTCTCGATGGCGGAAGAAGCAGAACTGGGGTGGAGGAGTTGGCGACCATTGCTTGCTGACCCATGAGTGCCATGTAATGCATCTGCCTCAAGTGTGGCACTGCCTCCAGTGCTGGCTCCTCCCCCTACAAAAAAAACTCGCACATGGAGCTGTGTCTCTGGCTGTCACCCAAACAATGATAAATGGTGAAGACTGCCACAGGGAAGATCAGTAGTACTGTGCTGTAGTTACACAATTCACAGGAAGTGGTAGTTACTGCAATTACTGTTGCTTCCCTTCTGCCTCAAATCATTTTTTCCTGGCAAATGTAACTATGTATGTTGCACTTTGCAACAGATGTTACATGTGTAGTTATATTTCCAGCATAAATTCATTTTTCTGTTGTACTTTGCAACAGTTGTTACATGTGTAGTTACACTTCCAGCACAAATCAATTTGTGCCAAAAGAGAAACAGTTGTGGTTGCACGTGTAACTACCACTTCATGCAAATCATATAACTACACACCAGTCAAATGTGAACGTAATTAACAACTACGTAGTATTTACAGTGCATTATAAAATGGATAGAAATTTTCCTGCATTTTGATTGCCCAAGAGGTACCATTTGTCATGTCCTTATCAGGATATATGCTGGCAACTGGTACTACTTAGTCAAGCAAAATGCATCACCTTGACACATATCAATGCATGAAATGACTCTGTCCCACTGCAGCTCAACATGTATAGTAGCATGTCATGAAACCACAACAGCTGCATGGGAAGAGAGCTGTTACCAACAGAAAAGGCAATAAGATATTTTATGCAAGCTGCCCAAGTAAAAAGTTTCAACTTTTAGTCCATATTCTGTATTTTCCCACTGACCATTTTCCTGTACCACCTTCACAGCCCTTGCACTCCCACTGTTTAAACTGTGCTTCTACTATTGAAACTGTGGCAAGAACCAATAAAAACACCAAGATTGAGCCGTCTCGGATGTGCAGTCTTCCCTTCAATTTCACCCACCCACCTACTAGCCAGTGAATTGAAAATCTCAACAAGATAGGGCCATATCTAATCTATTTGAATACCATTTAAGAGAAACTGCGAACTACAATGGCAGCTGAGGGACACGCTCGCTCCAAGTCAAGAGGCCGTGAGCTGTAAATGAAATGTTTTGCAGGTTAAAACAAAACTGCTTTAAATAATACCAAGCTAAAAGAAGCAAAAAATGTTTATTTCTCTGTGCTGGGGGGTTGGGTACACATCACATAATGTCAGTGAAAACAGCCACTCTACCAACTCATGGCTCGCCTTTGAAGCCCACACTTTCCAAGCAGACATCATCACTGACATCTCAGAAAGGTGGCCCAAAGAGTGTAAGACAAGATCTAAACAAAATTTAAAAAGTGAATCCTTGGCATGGAGAGAGAAACAGAATGTTGGGGGTGGGTGGGAGACAGACAACACATATTACCTCTAATGGAAACGCCACTTTCCCAACTCATGGCTTGCTTTTGAAAGTCGCGCTTCTCAAGCAGATGTTGTCATCACTGGCATCTCAGAGAGACACCTAAAAAAGCATAAAACAAAGATCTAAACAAAATGTAAAAATTTAAAAAATTAAGCATGGGTGTGGAGAGAGAAACAAAGTGTGTGTGTGTGTGTGTGTGTGTGTGTGTGGGGGGGTGATAGACAACACAAATGCCCACTAATAGCTGAATTGTATATATGGTCTGAATATGCACGGACTACTCTTCTATGTTTATACCTTAATTAACCTAGATTTTAACACCTATGTGTATCAGACTTCTTTGAAATAATTAATTTATATTATGAGGGGACTCATTTTATAAGTGGAATAAGACACTCTGAGTTGTGATTTATGGACTGATAAGAGCACTTCCCAGGTGCTAAAGGCACTTAGTGCAAGTGCCTTGTGTCTCATTACGCACCTGGGGGCGTGCTCTTATCAGCCCATAAGCCACAGCTCATCATGTCTTATTCCTTACATCACAGTGTAGTTACTTCATAGAAATGCGTGTCTAACTACATAATATGCAAATGCAAAATTAATTACCAACTACATGTATGTTGCATGTAACTACATAGTACTTGCATAGCAGTTACATTGTAGGTATACAGTAATTACAGTGTAGTTAAGGACACTTAAAGTGTTACCAAAAAGAATGTGCCACACTGGTGATCGAACTCAGGCTCAAAAAAAGTGTATGCATGATCACAGTAGGCAAATACAGCTACACTGATGACATCAAAGAAGTAAAGTTCCAGTGGTGGATGTGGTACACTGTGTGTAACCCAAATAACATGACATACGCCTATTGAGATTGATGTTACTCACAATTTATGTTACAGTGCTGACCAAGGGAGTAAGTAGTCTGTGGTCTTTAAAAAGCTTGGTTACTACCAAGCTCAGGTGATGGGCAAAGCAAACATTTGTGAAAAACTTCTTAAGACCTTAATTACATTAACCACCTTGTCTAATACCATAAATATCACCTCCAGCTCCTTCAGAATCAGCCATCTGCCAATATGATATCTTGGTTCTTCAACTAGATTATCTTAAATGTGTGTTTTGCCAAAGGACCAAACAAAAGGGATGGCCAACTACATAACTGACTGTTATAAAGCTGTGGAACTGATTCCACCAATCAGGACTCGGGCATCACTGTACCTCTTATCTATCATACAGTAGGCGTCTAATGCACCGTCGCACTGTATACGAGAAGTCGTGGTGCTTCAGTGAGTATAAAATCTGCCCTGTGAGTTAGCGATGGTGAATACAGTGGCACACATAAACAGTAAATCCTTGCAGGTAAAAATGCAATACAGTCCACTTACAGTAAAATAGTAAAGTGGACCCTGGCAAATCAGTTTTTTTTTTTTATCATAGCAAATTTTTATTGATTTTTTTTTCAGTACATCAGTCTCATAAGACCAAACATAACATCAAAATTGATACAGATATGCTCAAAAATCATTATAACTCTCTGGGAGCACTAGTACTGCACAACCCAATCTAAACATAAGCTCACAGATCAAAATAAGTGTCCAAAGTCTTCTGGAGATAAGGATAGCCATCAAGATACTCCATAGTTTGCACACTGGTGTCGAGCATATCTAAGCAAACTTTGCAACATACAATCATAAAGGCAAAAAGAACAATCATAGCCTGCATAATCTAAAGCCTGCCATGGATGCTCCAGAACTTAAGGGGGCTATGAAATCGGCGAATCTGGAAACAGAGGGTTAAGGGCTATTCATGGGGGAGGTTTGGGGGGGTTTTTAGAACTCAATTGTGATTGAAGATATGCACCCCATTTGGCCTAATATTTGGCCATCTGTCCCAACTGTGAATGTGAGAATCTCTCCAAGGTAGCGGCCTGGGCGAGACTTGAGTGCCACAGGATCGGTGGGGGGGGGGGTAATGGTTACCTCCAGTACATTAAAATGGCTCTCTCAACCTCTACTAGGGCCACTAAGGTCCATTTCTATAAAGGGGGTACTAGTGTACCCAGAGAGGCCGGGTCACCCAGCAACACCAGTGTATTCAAGGCTGCAATGGGTTGGGGAACAGCCTTGGAGCAGTCCTCCAGCACTGCACTCCAAAAGGTTATACATTTGGAACACAACCAGAGATGATGGAGGAGATTGGCTTTGGGTTGCTGACATCTCCAGCAGAGTGAGTGAGGCAGTATTCCCATAGCTTGCAAAGCCGAGGGTGTGCTGTACCATCGTAGTAGGATTTTAAGTTGGATAGTCTGGCTCTTAGCATCCCAATAGGCAGTGTGAGCTAGTCTGAGACATCAGCCCCAGGTAGAAGGGGAAAGAGAGGCATTGCCAGGTCATTTCACCTTGCACGCAATAGTAGGGTCCAGCTGGGAATCCTGGATGGTCCTATACAGTCCCACTGGCAGGACCTGCTGAGAGACGGCTTTGTGTATAGAGTGCAGCTAGAGCCAACGTGGGCTGGAAGAAGTTTGGGCTATGTAGGATTGAGTGGCAAAGATCATTTGAAGAAACCTCCAAAAATCTTTGTTGGGGAGGTGATATGTGTTTTTGAGTTGCCCAAAAGGCATCAGGGTGAATGTGCTGGGGAGGAGGAGGAGGTCTCTAACCAAATGCATGCCTTTGAGCTCCCAGTCGGGCCAGTGAATTGATTGATTACCTACCGTAATCAGCTTATTGCACCAGAGGGGGGGCGTATACCCAGGGGGGCTCTTAGAGTTAGGTGGAGTGCCCGATAATGACATACACCTAGTCCATGCCTTCGCAGTTTCAACCATAACTGGAGTAGCCTCTTTAGGTGAGGGGACAGGGTGGGTGAGGAGAGACCAGATCAGTGTTTTGTGGAGCAGGCTCTATTCTAATTTGACCCATATGGGAGGGGCTGGAGAAGGGACGAACCATTTGGTAGCATGGGTGGGAAGGTAAGCCACTTGGTAACTTTGAAACCAGGGGAGGCCAAAGCCCTCAAGAAACCAGAACGCTCAAAGTTTAGCTCTGCCCCATCTAGGGGGCTTGCCTTCCCAAAGGACAGATGAGACCAATTTAACCAGAGAATTAAAGAAGCAAGGTGAAGGCTGAATGGGGAGGTTATTGAAGAGATATGAGATCTTTGGGAGTGCAAACATATGAACTGTCTCAACCTTACCCCTTAGTGAGAGATATAGTTTCTGCCACCTGTCAAACTCCTCTGTTAAAGAAGCAAGCACAGGGGAGGCGTTGGCACCTCCCAGGTCTTTTCTTCTGGTAGGGATGAATATGCCCAGGTAGGAGAAGCCCTGAGGGGCCCACGAGATCTCTGTTCCAGCCAGACAATTTCTCGTACAGGCTACATTTAGGGGGGCCAGGGTATTTTTTTTGTAGTTGACCATAAGGCCGGATAGTTCGGTAAAGTCCTTCAGTATTTCGAGGGCCTTGGGAAGGGAGAGATGAGGACAGGACGAGGTCAGCAGTAAGTCGTCTGCACAGGCGTTCACTAGATAGGAGTGGCCCTGAATTTCCACACGTTCAGTCTCCCAGGTTTGTGTGAGCTTGCAAATTAGGGGATCAATGGCAATAAGAAAAAATAGATGACAACAGGGGACAGCCCTGATGGGTGCCTCTATGTAGCTGAAAGGGAGGGGAAATATTCTTATTGGTCAGGATTCTGCCAAGGGGGGAGCACTGTAAAGTGTGGAGACTTATCTCCTTAAAAAGGGGCCAAAGCCATATTGCTTGAGCACCCCGTGGAGGTAGCCCCATTCTACAGAGTCAAAGGCTTTGGAAAAATCAATGACTAAAGCTGCCATGAGTATTTTGGACTGCAGGGCCAACCACTTGAGGTCAAGGAGGAGCCTGAGGTTGTCTGCCCCAGATTTCCCCATGCAAACCCTACCTGAGAGGTGTGAATGATGGATGGGAGAAACAAGATCAGGCAGTTGGCAAGCATTTTGGCCACCAATTTTACATCAACAGACAGAGGAGAGATGGGCCTAAAATTTGCGCAGTCCAGGGGGGTCATTCAATTTTTTAGGGAGCAGGATAACTAGTGCTTCTCTCATTCTGGGGGGAAGGGAGCTGATTTGGTGGGCCTCATGTAGTGCCTCAAGAAGAGGCTCTGAGATCTCCTCTAACAAGAGTTGATACAATTTGACCGTGATCCCATCAGGAACCGGGGCCTTACCCTTGGCCATTTGGGAGGTGGCAGAGTGGAGCTCTTCATCCAAAAATGGATGTTCCAGTGTTGCCATAGCCTCATTGGAGATCTGCGGCAGCTTGGTGAAAAAGCAGAACTCTTTTAAGGCCTCCGAGAAGCATTTAGAGTTTGCTCTAGCCCGGGATTCATATAGTGCCTGATAAAATAGGCTCATGGTCTTGTTGATACCCTTGGGATCTGACACAATTGAGCCTGAGGTGTCCCTCAGGGCATTGAATCCATGAGGCAGCCTGCTGCTTCCAAAGCTGGTAAGCCAGCAGACTACCACCCTTGTCACCCCCCTCCCAATTTTTAAGCTTAGTTCTAAGCAACTGCCACTCAGCTCACCTCTGCTGTATATTATTGATCTGGTATTTAAGGCCTGTAATGGAGGCGACCAAAGAGGTGTCTTTGTATGAGGAGGAAGAGGCTTTAAACTGGGCTTCTATTAGGGACAGTTCTGCCTGCAGGCACTCCTGCTCTTCCTTCTGGGCTTTGTTTTTAGCCACATAGTATTAGATAATCCTGTCTCTGAGTACTGCCTTAAAGGCCTCCCAGACAGTGCCCGCACTAACCTCCCCCACCCCATTGTTTAGAAAATAGTTCTTGGCTTTAGCCTTGATACTTGCTTGAAACTCCTGGTCCTGGAATAAGAGGGAATTACTTCTCCACCTGGTGCTTCCCAGGTGTTGGCCAGTGGGGAGGTAGTCTAACAGTATGGGCGCGTGGTCAGAAATCACTGCATTATGAATGTGGGTATCGCTGACTTCCTGGGCCACTATACAGTTGGCCAGCCATAAAGCAATGCAGCTGTGAAAGTTGTGTATTGGAGAGAAAAAGGTGTAGTCCCTACCATCTGCATTGTCCCGCTGCCAGGGGTCAATGAGACCCCACTTCTCCATTAGCTCCTTTAGGGCTGCTCTGGTTTTGGGTGGGATTGTGGTGTGAGTTTAGATTTGTCCAAAAATATATCTAACACAAGGTTAAAGTCACCTCCAAGGAGAATTGGGAAGTCAGGGTGAATCGTGGTGAGTGAGGTAATGGCCTGGCTGATCTCCAATATGGTCTCCGTTGAATCAGAATTGGGACCCTAGATATTACCAACAATAGTGTGGCGCCCTAGGTGAGAAAACCTCACCAACACCCATCTGCCCTGAATATCTGTCCTAACCTCCTCTGCTGTCCACATGGAGGCTTTATGGACAAGGATTGTGACCCCTTTAGATTTAGTGGGGGCTGTACTGGCAAGGACATGGCCTACTCACATCACGTGAAGCCACATTACAGTTTTGGCTGTGAGGTGGGTCTCCTGGATAAGACCTATGTCCACCTTGAGAGAATGCAGATGCTGTCATACCTTTGTTCTCTTGACAGGGTGATTCAAACCTTTCACATTCCAGGAGACCTACCTCATGATGTCGGTCTTATGGGAGGACATCCCCCACCCCTATAATAGCCAAACAACACCACCTACCTGAGGTCAACTTGCAAGGAACAGGAAGAGAAGATAGTATAGTACCTCAGTATCCCTCTCAAGATAACCTGAGACTTAGGGTGTTACTGAAGGATCCAAGCAAAGTACTTGTACTAAAATGGACAAGGAAACAAGCACAACAAACAGCTGAGTTGCAAACAGTTAACCAATAAGATAGTGCTTGTGAACAATTAAAACACACAGTAAACAGTCTATGTATGAGCTTAATAACTTGTGTAACCACTATGAGTGGGGAAGTAAACATGTTAGGGGCCCCCCAAATATGGGGAGCTTCCAGCTACACTAGTTCACACCACCCAAGGGGTAGAGAAAGGGTCAACAAAAGAATGATGGGTCGGTCCCTACCCATGTTTGAACACTCCAGTGAGTGATCCAGATATTGAGCAGTGGGGGGGAGAGGAAGAAGTGAGAGGAGGAGGGGGGAGGAGAGGTAGGAGCAGGGGAGGGGGGAGCCCAACTATCATGGGCTGGGGTGTACTCACCCTATGTAAGGTTCAAAATAAGAGCCACCATGGAACATCCCTGATGACTACCCTATGAAGGCCAAGCTTGCTACTGCATATGTCAAGTGACCGAGGTCTGCTCCCCAGCTTGTTAAATTGTGGTAGATTGATCAGGGCTTGGGTGTCTGCCAAATCTACAAGCCATTACAATCCTGACTATAGTACCATAGAGGGAGAATATCCCTATGTATGGGGGGGGGCAGCAGCAACAGCCCTCTCAAGTCAAACCAGCTTGCACGGATGTAGTCACGATGCAAGTAGTTGAGTGAGAGCCAGCTGTCCACTAAATAGTTACCAGCAGGACTCCGGATGCCAGTTTCTACCACTGAACCAGGAAAAAGGGGGAGAATGTCTGGGACCCCCCAGACAGGGCAAAGATTGTCTGTGGCAATTCCCTCAGTAGTATTGAGGAATGAAACGGGAGCTCACCCCCATCACAAACTGTAAATGCTAACATTAAGGCATATATAAAACCATTCAGAGTCCTTTCAGCCATCTGGGTTCACAGGTGGAGGAATCAAAGGGGTAACATCCTGTGGGGAGCATTGCAGGAGGCCCTTCATCACCGCTGCACCAAAGGAGATGAGCCCTTGCTTTATAGGAGGGTTTGTGGCTTCTTCCTATCTCACCATGTGCTCCAATTCTGCTTGCCAGTCCAGGGGAGCCAGGACATCCATCTCCTTGGTGTTTCCTTTCTCTCTGTGCTGATTCTTTCTCTTTGGGTGCATCATCCCCTCTGGGTAGTTTGGCCGGGGGCTGGGAGACAGCTGCCTGATGCTCAGTTTGCCTCCTCTCGCCCCAGAGCTTCTGCTTGTGCCCTGAAGAGTGAGGGCCTGCTAGTTGTCTGGGGTCTGATGCCAGTGAGTGGGAAGGCATAGGGTGTTGCAAAGCAGGGAGAGCATGTGGATCAGCAAAATTAAGTTGACCTCTCAAGCTGGTCCTGGGGGGTAGAGACGTTTGCTGCACCATCCTGCCCTGAAAATCTTCCCCTTGAAACTGCTTCCCTTCAGTCTGGTGCCTCCTAGGCTGGTCATACCATCCTGGGACCTAAAGCTTTCTGGGAGATGCAGTACCTCAAAGAATGTTCGGCCAAATCGTAGGCAACTAGGCCTTAAGCTCTTGTGGAAATTGTGCCAGGAGCTCATTCCCATCCTTTGCCACATATAGCACGGGGAGGCATTTGAAGTTATATTTGAAACAAGACTGAGCTAACAGCTTTTTGATGAGGATGTACACCTTGAGTTTAAATGCCAGCTCCTGGGAGTAGTCCATGAAAAAATATATTTTTTCTCCCCTCCAAGTTATGTTCCCTGGGTCCCTTGTGACACTTAGAAGTTTCTCCTTTGTGGAGTAATGGAGAATGTAGGCTATTATGGGCTGAGGGAGAGAGGTGAAGGGTCAGATTTGGAGAAAAGTCTATGGGTGTGCTCCACCTCCACTGGATGTCTCCAAGTAGCCTCATTTCATTCAGAAGCTTCTCCATATTGGGACCTTTGGCACCCTCAGAGATGCCCAAAATCCGGATGTTGTTCTGGCATCCCCAGTTCTCAAGGTCCTCGGCCATCTCCCACAGTATATTTAAGCTTGAGCTCATGTTCACGTAGGTGCCTGAGAAACTGTTTTTTGTGCTCTTCCAAGGCCTCTGTGTGCTGCTCCATTACATGGACCATGTCTTCCAGGTCCCTGACTGAAGTAACAGTCCTAGTAAGGGCAGAACTGATGATGTCTACCCAGGTGAGTAGAGTCTCAAGCAGTCTGGTAATGTGTGTCAGGGAGTCACCAACTGGTGTCTGTTGTGACACTCCATCTAGGGTTGAGGAGGTTGCAGTAGCACTCAGCATGGGGGAGAATTCGGCCATGCTCCCAGTTGCTGCTGCAGGAGATTGAGTGCTCCCAGCTCCAGTGTATCCGGATACCTAGTTGAACGGTGAACAGTCAGGTCCTGCCTCCAGTTAGATGTCCCACAATCAGGATGGAGTAGATGGCCCTGGTGTCTGCTGTGGAAGGGGGGCCAAGCAGCCTACTATTAATTGGGCTCACGAGGGAACAAGTGGCCACTCAAAAGTGCCTACAGGGCATCCACGGTGCAGGAAAAAGTGGCTAAGGCAATCGGGGGTAGTTATTGCATCCCTATCGATCGGGGAGGAGAAAGAAGCCTCTGGTATCATCAGATTCCTATGGATCATACCTGGTGCGGGACGGAGCAAAGGGTTTAGGTTACCATCTTTCGCTTGTGCAGGCCATGCCCACATCCTCTCAGATGTTTTATGCAAATCAGTTTTTAATAGCAGCAATGCACATCCCCCACAGCACACAGAATATACGAATCCATACTGAAAAGCCGTGAGACCTGGAAGCATGGGTTGAACTATACAAACCACACATACCGGAACCATCTGAGACAAGGCTAAAACCTCACATTACTGATGCCACCTACCAGTTACCTGGGTACTCCTCCCACCACCTGGTTAGACCTGACAAAAAAAAGGGTGTTGAGTAGCTCTGTTCATCAAGGAACTCCTATCAACCAACATAGTTCTCCGCTCCAACCCAACCTCTCCCAGTGAATGGCTCCTCATCGAACTCACCCTGGGAACTAGCATAAAACTCTACATTGGGTGCTGCTACAATCCCCCTACAGCCAGAACCAAGGGTCTAAACAGCTTCCTCTCTAGCCTGGGCTCCATATCCCCACACAGAGACTCAATTCTCTTGGGTGACATCAATCTAAACCGGCTCAGTTCCCACCAGCCTGATTATGCCTCCCCTCCTAAAACAATACAACCTTGCCCAAACTATTAACCTTCCCACAAGGCAGAACTCTCTCAAGAGCACACAGATGCTTCTGGATTGGATTGTAACTAACCAGGAGGACTGTGTCCTGCATGCTGGTACCATGGCTGACTCCATTAGCAATCACTCCCCTACATACCTTCTCTGGTCATCTAAAGTTAAACTGCCCTTACCCAAATACCTGTCTTTCTGTAATTTCAGAAGCCCAATAACTCCTATCTTTCTCTCTGAGGCACAGACACTGGACCAGTCTGCAATTTTCTCAGAATCAAATGTGAGCCAGGCAGCATCCATGCTTACTCAAGCTCTCCTGACTCTACTGGACAAGCATTTTCCAGTCATCACCAGACGGGTGAGGGGTGGCTACTCGTGATGGGTCATGAAAGACCTCCTTACCCTCATGAAAGACAGGGACCGTGCCTGGTCAACCTATAAAGCATCCCCATCCCCTAACCTACAGGATGATTATAGGCATCGAAGGAACCTTTGCAAACACCTGGCCAAAGCTGTCAAACAGATACATTTTTGCAATCTCCAGCAAACTAATCTAGGGGACCCTAAACAATTCTGGGCATCCATTGGCTCGGTACTAAATCTCCCCTCCAGTAAGCCTGTCCCACAGCTACACATTAATGCTGGCCTCATTACTGATCCCCAAGAAGTGGCCAAGGCCCTCAATGACAAATTCTCCAACCTCACTATGTACTTGAGCAAATTCCCAAACAATCTGCAAAAAAACCCTGTCCCCTTACACAGCCCCATGACATCACCCACCGAGCCTACCTCTCAACCTCCATCTCCCCCCTTTTCTTCAAAATGCTCTCACATGCTGACATAGCTAAACTCCTAAAGAGCCTCCCAAGCCATGACTCCCCTGGAGCAGATGGATAATCCCCTGTCTCACTTAGACTTATCTCCCCTGCCATCGTCGCACCCCCTAACGTTCATTTTAACCTCGCTCTGACCACTTCCTCCATGCCCAATACGTGGAAAACTGTGAAGATCATTCCCATTCATAATGGCAGGGACCCACAATCCACAGACAACTATCGCCCGATCTCCATCCTTCCTCACCTAAGCAAGCTACTAGAAAAAACTGTCCACCACCAACTTGCTGACTACATAGGTAAATATGACCTACTATATAGCCAACAACATGGCTTCCACAAGAATCACTCCAACACCACTGCCCTCGCACTCCTAACTGACCACATCCTCACAGACATGGACCATGGAAATGCAACTAGCACAGTCTTCACTGACCTCTCCAAAGCCTTTGAACTGGCCAATCACTCTCTCCTCCTCTCCAAATTGCATCACCTTGGCTGCTGTCCAGAGGTCACCACCTGGCTTGGAAGCTACCTTACAGTGCACTCCCAGTTTGGGTGCATTGGCCCAGCCACTTGCCCACCCTGCCTGTTTCTACTGGGGTTCCCAAGGCTCTATCCTGGGACCCCTCCTTTTCTCCCTATTCATTAACTCCCTTCTAGTGGATAGTCTCAACTGTCACTCAATCCTTTATGCCAATGACCTCGTGCTCTTCTCCAGCAGAAAGTCTCCTACCCTCATCTCTTCAGCCCTCTCACAAAACTACACCACAGCCCACAACTTGTTCTCTGACAACCTCCTTCTGGTCAATAACAAAAAAACAAAAATAATGTTGTTTGGATCTAAGCCCTTCCTAATGAAATGCAAATCTAACCCACTCCTAATCATCACGTCCCCTGATGGCCATGCCCTAGATGACATCAAACATTTCAAATATCTAGGAGTTGTGTTTGACCCCTCCCTTTCCTTTACAGAGCACATAAACTCACAGGTTCTAAGATTTCACCAAAAACTAGGGGCTACCTGTAGATACCGGCAATACCACACCCGTGAGGCCCACCATGCCATCATCCATGGAAACCTGCTACCTATCCTGGACTACTGCTCTCCCCTCTACTCTAGGACCTCCACATCCACCATGGCAAAACTATCAGTAGCATACAACAGTGCCTGCCACTTCTCCATTCTGGCCCCTTTCTCCACACACCACTGTGCACTTTACACTACACTAGGGTGGCTCCCACTATAAGCCCACTTCGACCTTGCACTGTACAGTTTTATTGATTCTGCCATCTGTATTGGTCAGAAATCCCCTCTTGCTCCACTTCTCACCGTCCAAACCTCACACCGCTGCCTACGCTCCTCCAGTATCCCCCCCTGAAAATCCCCAGGGTAGCCACGAACATTGGCGCTAGAGCCCCATCCATAGCAGCACCCACACTATGGAACAAGCTGCCCACTGAACTGCACACCATAAATACTCACGGTCAGTTCAAGACTTGCCTCAAAGACTGGGTCCTGTTGGCATCCACCTGCACTGCTTTAAGGACTACGCCCCCCCATAGGTCCAATGTGCCATGCATTGCTAATTGGAAATCTCCTCCCGCTGTTTAATTTCAGTTGTCTAGGTTACTCAAATGTATTATTTATCTATATTCTGTATTACATAGCAATCTTATGTTTTTTGTTAACTGTCAAGTTTTTGTTATGTCTCTGCTGTTTTACATCCTTATATGGAACCTTTGTAAAAGAGTGTAGACTCAAAGGTTGTATCCAATTTACCAAATAAATAAATAAATACAAAAAAATAGGCTCCAGGGGTAGGGCCAAATAGGTTCTCTTATTTACTGAAACTGTGCCACCATGAGCCTTACTTTGCTTTATTTGTTGTCCTTCAACTACTGCACCATGTATTGCCAAATGTAACAACTGTAACCTTTCACTGTATATTACCTGCTCTTCTTATGTTCTTGTTATTCTGATGTTTCTACTCTGTGCCACCTTACGTGGCCCAGGTCATGCCTGAAAATGGTCCCTGGGATCAGTGCACCTACCCTGTTAACAAAGTCATAAATAAATAAATAAACACAGAAGCTGGGGAAAACACCATACTACAAAATGCACATCCATGTAACTAAACATCGCAACGCAGTTCCACCACTTTATAATATCTTTATAGGGCTAGTGGTGGTTGTTTCTTACAAGATAAGAATGTTACGTCATATTAGTTTGGGCTGACAGAACCACTCAGCTTCGCTTCGTGGTCCTCTCACCCAAAACATCATGAGAAAACATTCTTATCTCATAAGAAACAACCATCACTAACCCTATAAACATATACAGTGGCTGCTGATGCTACTGTTGCTCCTAACACAGTGGAAAACTAGTGGGCAGTGACAGTCCACCGTCTGTGCACTTGCTGCATGTCAGTAGTAGGATGGACTATGTGACTCTCAGCTTGTTCAAGACACTAGCTGACCATCCACTTTATTGTGTCATACATTTGGGGGAAGTAGCCAAAGGTAGAAAAATATTTGCATTGTGGCAGCTTTTACATGGGCTCTGCATAAGATTGGCAAGGATGGAAGGCCTCATACTTTATCAGGCTGTATGGTTGAAACTGTTGTGCTAGCAGGTCTGCCACATGTTTTGTTATTTAAAAAGCCCATTGATGGTTATGGTGGAATCTATTAGTTGTCTGAGTAAGCATGTTTAAATTCAACTACCTCATGGTTATATTTAGGGACTCTTAAATGGTGTCTGGAGAATATTACTGCTGCCATCTGCGGCAGTGCTGCAGTCTTGACTTCCCCTTTTGACAGAGACTAATAGAATGTCATATTGTCCTTTGACAACACCAACCCACCCAAACAGCCTAATACTCCTACTTGCTCTCCCTCTTCCACTTTCCTACCACTACTGGAAACAAGTGGATCAATGGCCACCTCCTCATCAGCATCCTCTTCCTCTGTACAGACTGTGGCCAGCCTTATCAATCCATGTTACCTCGGCAAGAGGCACAGTATGGTAATGGTGTCAATATTGTTGCCACTCCTGCCACTACTTAATTTGGTTTTATGCAAATGTCCCTGTACACATGAACTGAATTGCTGACAACTGAAAAGTAGGACTACCTTAAAGATGTGTTCTTTCTGACTGTAGGAATTTGCCATGGCGCAGAGGAAGGGAAGTGCAAGCAGAACATTCCCCTGAATGCTGCAGAGCTTGAGGAGTTTTGGACTTCTTTCCATTTACTTATAAGAGTAGATAACCTTAATGGCTCCTCCACTGCTTTTTGCAGAGGGCTGCAGCTGACGAAGACCTGCTTTGATACTTCAATTCAATGATTTCTTGTATAGTTCCCTTCCATCAGAGATTCAGAAGACGTCTCTTCTTTTGTGTTTTGAACCCTACAGTATATGGCACAATAAGCAAAGTAAAGACTATTTACACTGATGACTCTTGTAGTGCATCTTTGTGTTTGGATAAAGACATTTCTTCACTTGTGTTACTGTAAGTGTGTGCCCTTTAACATGTTGTTTTTCTTACTCTTTCCTAGACTGTTTTACAAGCACTCTTTGGCCATCAGATTTGTTTCAGCCTGCTCAGCACCCCTTCCCTCCTGCTCTGATAGAGTTTTCTTTATTTGACACAATTCCATAGTATAGTATAAAGAATATTTCTAGTAATCTTCATGTCCCCTACTGTAATGCATGTCACACTCAGAAATTGTGCCAGAGTTTGCCTTTTGGTATTATAGCCCAAGGAGAGAGACCCAGAACTGGTCTGAACATCCCTAAATTACTGGACTAGTAGCTCAAAAAAGTTGCCACCTAACACAAGTTCAGAGTGGGGAACCCGCTGCGCACCCAGTACTAGTACAGTATGTGTGTCCCCTACTGTAGCACATATACTGTAACTCTTAGACAACTATGCACAAATAAGTCATCTGACACTGCAGCACAGGACAAGGCACCCAGAACTGGTCAAAGTGCCTCTAATGTACTATACTAGTAGTTCAAAAAATATTTCCCTATTGCACAAAATTGTTGGTAGGGAATCTGTCAGCTACCTGGTACAGTAATAGTCTGTTCATCCCTTATTCTAATGCATTTAATGCTTGGGAAACTTTGCAAAACTTGGCCCTCTTGTAGAACAGTACAGGGCAAGACACCCAAAACTGCTCTTAATATCCCTAAAGTACTGCACACCCATAGCACAAGCAATTAGTCCTCTAGTACAAAACAAGCAGTGGCCAACCCATTGTCCCCTACTGTAATGCAAGTAACAGCGAAGAAACTGTACAAACCACAGCACACTGTGAGACACACAGAACTGATTTGAATACCACAATATACTGCACTAGTAGCTCAATAAATTTTCCCTCTAGCACAAAAATGAAGGGCAAGGAATCCACTGCCCACCCAGTAGTAATTTACTGCCCACCATCTAGCACTACAAAATAATACTAATGAACATTTGGGAATAGGGTGAAATAAAGGAAAATGTGTATTAGAAAGCAAAAAAGCACTATGGGGTGCTACAATGAGAGACAGTGGTGATGCACAACTGCAGCTAGTGCACTGGTGTTTTTCTCCTCTCTGCTGCTTCAGCCTTGGCCTGCCTGCCTGCAGTTCACTTTACCTTTCTGCAGCAATTAGCTTAGCCCACCAACACACTTGTACAAGTTCACACAATTATCCATACCTACTTCTGTATTTCTTGCTTGCAGCAATTAAAGTGCTTTTTGTTTAAGGTGTTTTTGGTTTTTAAGTTAGTGTTTTTCCAGTTTTTTTTTCCTTCCCTCACACTCTCATGCTGTCTCCTCCTTTAGCAGCTGCTGCTTAAGTGAGCAACATTGCTGAAGAGGATATGCCCCCAAGCATTCATTGACATGACGGGGGCATGTTGGGTGTCAAAGTGAATGGGGTGCTTCATTCTTGTTTCTGCCTTTTGGCGTTAGTATCCCAGTTCATTTGCTGCTCAGATCATTTTTAATTTAAAACTAGCACAAACCATTTTGTCTTGGCATTTGATTTGGTGTGAAATAAGTTACCCCCATTCACAATTTGGGGGGTTTGATTTTCTTAACAAGCCATTTGTCTGTCCTTACTATGCAATACTCTTTTTTTGAATCAGAAATCAGATGTGGTCTTTGTTGAGGCTGAGGTATCTGCTTCACATTATTTCACAGCATGCTTTAAAGTGAACTTTCAGGGAGAAATAACCTTTTTTGATAACCTGGATGCCACAAGATCCTTTCTGTGAGATGACTGCACACTTACACAAGGGGGAGAGGAGGTGAACATAAGTCAATTTTCAGAAGAATGAGTGCTGAAGGGACTTGCAGCTGTGGAGGTGGGCAAGACTGTGAGACTGGATGGGATGCACCCAAGAGTACTAAATGAATTGAGAAAGGTGCCAGCTGCTCTGCTGATGGCCTTATTGAACAGCTTGCTGGAATCAGACCTGGTTCTGGAGGACTGGAGGAGAGCAAACAAATATGATCTCTCTACATAACAGCAGCAACAGGACATAGGCTAGCAACAACAGGCCAGTCAGTCTCACCTCAGTGGTGGGGAATCTGATGAGAACAGTGCTGAAGGAAAGGCTGGCACAGTATATTGAATCTAGTGAGCTGCAAGATCAAAAGCAGCATGGATTCATGGGAGGGAGGTCATACCAGATGTATATGATCAATTTTGTTCAACTGGGGCCAGGAAAATAGATCACGGGAAGGCAGTGGACATGGCCAATCTGGACATTAGCAAGGCTTTCAGCATTATGCTGCACAGAAAACTGATAGCGAAACTAGCAGCCTAAGAATGGGATCCAAAGTGGTGAATTGGGATAAAAACTTTTTTTTTTTTATTTAAAATGTTGTTAACCAGGTAAGTACACTGGTGACACAAGGATGCCTTTTTCAGGAATGACTCGGGTTAATTAATAGGCAATAGAGGATGGTGGTAAATGATACTCACTCTAATGGTGGGAGAGTAACAAGTGCAGTGCCACAGGGCCCAGTACTGGAACTGGTCCTCTTTAATGTCTTCATAAGTGACATTGCAGAAGAACTGGAAGTGATGTCTTTTGCAGATAGCACCAACATCTGTAACAGGGTGGGCAATCAGGAGTGGTGGAAAGAGTTTACAGGGATCTTGGGAAACCTGAGGAGTTGCCAAGAGCAAAGCAGCTTGGGGTTCAATGTCACAAAATGCAAAATCATATATCTAGGGCATATGAACTCAGGATCTAAGTATAAGATGGGACGGGAGAAGTAATGACAGTCCCTAATCAGAAAAGGAACTTTGGAGTTATCATATCTGATGACTTCAAAGTGGCAGGGCACTGTGGCAAAGCAGATGGTAGGGCCAGTGGGATGCTGTGATGTATAGGGAAAGGTATTTGCAGCATAAGAAAGAAGGTGCTGTTACCACCATATTGCTTACAAAAACCCCACCTGGAGTACTGTGTCCAGCTCTGGAGACTATACCTCTGAAAGGATATAGACAAGGTGGAGGCAGTCCAGAGGAGAGCAACTGAAATGGTGCAGGTAGACATAGGGGAATAAAAATAAATAGGCACATAGGAGGAAGGGTCGTCAAAGACCAGTTAGGGTCTGCAAAGATAGACTAGATAGGGACCATCAGGGAAGACTGGGTGGGCCAAGCCATCCTTTTCTGCTGACAAACTCTATGTTTTTACAGTGTGTTTCCATGTTACCTATTCAGATGGATTCTGATTTGGGGTCAGACATGGATGGCTCTACAGCATGTATTCCAGAAGATAGTGCAGAAGCTCCCCTTCAGAACTGAATATCTCCAAGAAGTGATGTCAAGTGACAAGATGATTCATGGATTTCATACAGGATATCTGGATCAGTCAGTGTTAGTCAGAAGTGACTTGCCACTTGTCAGTGGTGTTGCCTAGTATATGTTCTGCCCAAATAATTATCTAAAGATTTTTTAATAGCATCCATAGTTGTGCGACACACTACTGATTCAAGAAGAACACTCCACGTTGATGCCACTTTTTGATTTATCCATCCACCTCACTGGTTAGTTTTTTATATTTCTCCCTTTAACCAAAATTTATGTGATCTAGTATTTCTCTGTCACTTTTCTGTCCAGTCCTACACTTTCCCATAACTCATTGTAATTGAATGTTCTATACACAAGGCATAAATCTCTTCTTAATTGCCTGTATTAAAGAGTGTTCAAGTTCAGTTCAGCTAAGCTTTCCTCACATGGCAAATCTTTTAAATTTCGAATTCTTTTTGTGGCTCTTCTTTGTACCCTCTCTATTAATCTAATGCAGTCTTTGTTGTGCAGTGCACAAAACATCATACAGTACTCCACATGAGGCTTGGCCAATGCAGTGTACAATGGCATTATGTCCTTAGCATCCCTGCTTCTTATGTGCCTATATATGCAACCCAAAGTTTATTGCCCCTTTTCACTACCTCCCTGGTATGATTTTCAAGGGACAGTTATTAGTTATAATAATTCCAAGGTCCTCTCTGCCAGTGGCTTCTAGTTCCTTGCCATTCAACATATACTTGGCGAATTTGTTTTTATATGCAAAATGCTTAACATTACATTTGTATTTGTTGAACCTCAGCTTTCTGGCTCGATTTTCTAAGCTATACAAATCATTTTTGAACAGTGCAAGGCTACTTCACAATTAACAATTCAGGAAAGTATTCTGCTTATATTGACTTTAAACTGAATCTAGAAAATGTTGATTTAAAACTAACTCTCAGTCCCTGGTTGTTTGTTATTTTGTCAATACAAAAAGCTATAAATGCTTTGGAACAAGGCCATGGTAAGCTGTGTTCATTAGCTCTGTAAAACTTGCTGATGCTGTACACAGCTGCAGCAATAGATATGGTCAGATATGTCCACATATTTTGTGATATTTCTAAACAGATTCTGTCTTTTGAGCCTACATTGGTACTGCAGGCAGGACCAAAAATTTCTCTAGAGATATAACAGAAATTTCTGGAATCATAAGATCATGTAATTTGCTACAACTGTGTACATAGTAATGTAGTCATTTAAAAGGCATAAAAGGGCAAAAACATAAGTTTGTCATCTTGTAGGATGCAACTTAGTTCAGCGCTTTTCATTTAAGTGCCGGCCAGTACAGCTCCATGCATTCCAGCACTGTTCATTACAACCCCAGAGGGAGGCAAATGGAGTGATACTAGTGCTGTCAGGGACAGGTGGGATGATGGTTGCAGTAGTGAGAGAGAACTGCAGTGTTTGTTGCCAGACTGGGGAGTGAGCGGCTCAGCAGAGGAGCAAGGCTGGCATGATGTCAGGCATGATCAGACAGGGAACATAGAAGTCAGCTCAGCTGATGAAGACTGTTACTAAAATGAAAGGTATTTTCTGCAAAAATGTGAAAGTTGTGTGGGTGATTAATCTGTTGCGTATGGTGCACTCGGAGCACAGCTTAGCATGAGGGGGAGTTATTATTTTAAAGTCCCCATTCACCATAAAACTCATGCCAAGAAGGGCTGTAAATTATTAACTTGCCTGCTCAGAGTGGGGGTCAGCCAAGAATGAGCATTTTTTAATTAACTAATGTGAGCGTTATAACAGGACAGTGCTTTACTGAGATGGCGCACAGTTGGGTGGTGCTTAAATGGTAGTGCTATATTAGCCAGCACTGAAATGGAAAGCACTTAAGTGGGCTACACCATCTTGTGTGTGTCAGCCTGTGGAGGCTGTTAGGCTGCCAGATTTACTGCCTGGTACATTCCTCGTGCTGCTCTTGGCTGTAGAGTGTGTCATTGAGGCATAGGTCAGGAAGCATCGGAAAACCAGGAGCAGGTATAAAATTCACAAATAGTGTTTTTTTTTATTTTCAGTATCAGTAAAATAAAATAAAAATTGTTCAGTATAACTATTTACAAAGGCAGTACATACTCAGAAAACAAAGTCCTTTCTCTGAGGGTCTCTCTAATTCCAGGTTTTAGTCTCTCAGTGTCTGTCTCTTTTTAGCAAAAACATTGCTGCTCTTTTTATTAGTCTTTGCTTCGGAATTGGTAAGAGAACATCCTGCTTCTCACACAGTGTTCTTGTCAGTTTCCTTACAGGTGCAACAAACAGAACATGGTGACCCAGAACTGACTCTTGTTGACAGCTCTGCAAAGAGTTTGCAGACTGCATCTCAAGTTAATGCCCTAAATTCCAAATAGCTTTTTGCAATCATTTCAACAATTTAACTATATACATTTTCATACCAAGGGATCCTAGTATCACATTAAGATTCACACAAATATTCACATATATTTTTATAAATGCAAATATTTAAGGGGGAAGAAAAGACAAAAACAGCAAGTGAAGGCAGAGAGATAGCAAGAGGTAGAGAATCTTGAGACCATTGGAGTGATCAATTCATAGGTCTCACTAGAATATTTGGCTGGCCAACCAGACAGACAAGAAACAAAAAATGAAAGGACAAAACAGATCCTTGCATTCTAATTTTTTCTGCATAACAGATGGGACAGGGTCTTATTCAACTCTGTCACATGCCTCCCTCTTTAAGAGGGAACCTGTTTCACAGAACAGGTTTCCAAAACCTTCTATTAATTCTTTTCTAACATTAACTTATAACCTTTACTGTTCGGTGCATATGTAGTACAGCAAACAGAGAAGTTTCAGTTCACATATTTTTTTCAGCCTTCTGAATTCTCAATTCCTGATCCATATCTTGAAAGAAAATCAATATTGACATTCTTTTTTCTGGATTCATGTATCACCTTGACTTTAAATGGCTGTAGTGCCAGGTACCACCTTGTGATTCTAGAATTTTTATCCCTCATTTGGTTAAGCCAACAGAGAGGATTGTGATCCGTTATAAATACAAAGTCGGTTCCTAGTAAATAAAACTTAAGGGACTCCATGGCCCACTTTGCCACCAGGCATTCCTTTTCATTGGTGGAGTAGGTTTTGTCTCTGTTGTGCAACTTCCTACTGATATATGGAATGGGATGTTCTGTCCCATCTATATTTTGACTCAAGACTGCACCTAGGCCTATCTCTGATGCACCAGTTTGTAACAGAAATTGTTTCTCAAAGCTTGGACATCTTAAAACAGGGGCTGAACATAATACAGCCTTAATGGCTTGAAAAGCTTCATCACACTCTGGGGACCATTTGACATTATTCGGATTCCACTTTTTCATTAGTTCAGTGAGGGGAGTAGCTAGCTGGACAAAGTTAGGAACAAATCTCTGATAATAACCAACCAGCTCTAAAAATGACCTGACATGTTTCTTTGTTTTAGTGCTAGGACTGTTAGCTACAGCTTCCATCTTAGAAATCTATCGCTTTACTTCTCCATTTCCCAAAACATAGCCAAGTATCTGTTTTTCTGCATGCCCAATGCACATTTGGTTGGATTAATTGTCAAACTTGCATTTTTAATAGCTTTGATAACTGCTCGTAGGTGTTCCAAGTGGCTTTTCCAGTCTGGACTGTACACCACAACATTATCCAGGTTCACAGCACAGTAACTAATGTGAGGGGTCAAAATTACATCCATGTACTGCTGGAATGTACCAGGTGCACCATGTAAACCAAACAGCATGGTGGTGAACTGATACAATCCAACAGGTGTAGCAAATGCTGTTTTGTCTCTGGAGTCTTTAGCTAGTGGGATTTGCCAGTAACCCTTGATGAGATCAAGGGTACTTATCCTATCATTATGCTGCGAGATTGTTGTAACAGAGAAGCAGAGTGTGGCAGGGCTGGATTATTTTAAAATATGATAGTTTGGTGACTAAACTGTTGGATGAGAGGTGGGAATGTCTCCTAGCAACCTGTGGCCTGAGACAGAAAGGCTGCTAAGGGCTGGTAGTCCTTAAGAGTGTCTCAAGAAACTACAACTGCATGTATTTGCACTAATTTTACTGAAAATGAGCATGGAGCTCCATTTTAAGGTTACTGTGGACTTTGGCTTATGTAAAATATACTTTAAAGATCTAAAAAAAGTTTAGCATGCTAATCACGTGTCACGTGACCTAGGGCAAACCTCTTGGTCATGCTACATAAATTAAATACCCAAGTGAGCAGGGCTCAGTAAATATCCTACCACTGTGCTGAAAGACTGTTGTAACAGTGAGGCACAGTGTGGCAGCATTGGATCTTTTTAAAATATAATAGTTTGCTGACTGAGCTATGGGGTGAGTTGTGGGGACATCTCCTAGCAACCTGTGGCTGGAGACAGAAAGGCTGCTTGGGGCTGATAATCCTTAAGAATGTCTCAAGAAACTACAACTGTGTGTATTTATACTACTTTTAAAGAAAAGAAACACTATTTTAAAGTTACTGTGGATGTTGGCTTATGTAAAATATACTTTTAACAGCTAAAAACAAGTTTAGCATGACAACCGAATGTCACATCACCCAGGATGAACTTCTGGGATGTGCTACATAAATTAAATGCCCAGAGCAAGCAGGCTGAGCTTGAGTGGGTGGGTGCATAATCATCGCCTGTGGAGATGCACACAGAGACACACACATCTTAGCATGTGTCAAGTGCGGAAAGTAGGGAAAAGGCCAGCTATTGTGTTTTGTATTATTCTGACTTTCCAAATGCTGTACTGAGAGCAATAACAAGGAGTGAATCAATACCAGTAGTACTTTTGAAATAAGTACTTCCACTTAATGTTCTAAATGCCAAGCTCTCACTGTGTGTTATATTTCTGACTCCACAAGGGTGCACTAAAAAGACAGTAACATTCTAAACTTACTTGTATTGTTGTCATAAAAGGGCTGCAAACCAGGCCTGTAACTAGGGAAGAGTGAGGCTGCATAACAGTGGTACATACCTGCCTTGTAAACCCAAGTTGCAACACACAAGAAACATGCAGTGAAGGGAGACAAATTTCTATTAAGTGCATGTGAACTACAAGTTTACCAACTTACATCCACACTAATAGAAGAGTTTCAATAAAAAAATGGCTGTATCTGACACTTTTATAGAAAATCTTTTTGATGTATTTTGCCTGTATAGGAATATTTTAAAATGCATTATGTAAAATGTATACACCCTTGGATGCCAACCACAAGGAATATAATGAGTTCAACATGGTACAATTTATTTGTAGTAAATGCACCAGTCACAATATAATACTATAAGAAATACATAGCCTTAAGGAAGAGTTAAACCATTTGAAAAACACAGAGTAACAAAACCTAACGTATAGCAAAATAAAGAAATAGACAGGGGGGAAGGGCACATAATCCCAGTGATTCTTTACTGGGGTCAGATGTTGAGTACAAACTAACAAAAAGAGGCAGAGAAGAAACAGATGAGGAAGAGAATATGACTGGATAATGTTCAAATATAGGAAAGAAAGAAGGGGAAGGAGGGCTATGGGACCGAAATAAATACCAATCTCAAACAGATATGTCATTTTAACTGACACTACACAAATGGACCAAAATAATCTGATTCTATAATTAGATTCATGGACTTGTAGATCTGTAAAAATGCTAAACTAAATACTATGGTTACCTGTCTCCCTGGAGCTAAAGTTATTGATATAAACAAATCAGTCAATAGGTTTAATATAGACAAAGAAACAAAAGTAATACAGTACAGGGGATCCAATGATGTGGTAAAGTTACACAAAAAGGACATCTGTAGTGATCTAATCAATTTGGGAAATATTATTAAGGAAAATGACAATGTCAAGTATTCTACCAATTCTTAGAGCACATTAGGAAAAAAAATAAAACAATAGAAGGATAAATGCCAGATTGAGGAACTGATGTATGCTTGAAGGCTTTGTTTTCAAAGACAAATGGAACACTTTTAAAATTAACCCACATCTGTATTCAAAGGATATAACACACCTCAATAAGAAGGGAGCCAACTTACTGGGGAAAAACTTTGTGGAATGTTTTAAATGGAATATGTTTAAACTAATTAACATGGGTGAAAGCTACAGGCATCCATTTAAGGGGAAAGTTATAACAATCAAAATGATAAAACCTTATGAAAGAATCATGTAAGAGACAACATCAAATGTTATATGACTGACACAAGGAGTCTTAACAACGAATTTAATGAGTTAATGGCCACAGTATCACAAATCAACCCAAATGTGATTGCAATAACCGATACATAGTGGACCGACTCAAATATCTGGGAAAAACATATTCCAGGTTATTATACATTCTATCAAAACTGAAGCAACAAAAAGGGTGGAGGAATTGTGTTGCTTGTAAATAGCAGGTACAAATCAATAGATATTACTACCTCCAAAACTGAGCAGGATGTTATAAACAACACAGAGACTATCTGGGATAAATTATTTACTGACACTAGACAAAATGTTTCTGTTGAATTATGTTACTGTCCACCTGCTACCCCATTTGATGTGACCTCCTCCTTAATCAAGGAAATAGAAGTAGCTTGTGCAAAAGGGGAACTTCTACTTATGGGTGATATACATCTGGGAGATATTTCCTGGTCAGATAAGCTTGCAAAATCAGCCCAGGGTAAATTATTTATAGAAGCATGTGAGCAACTAGCATTGAACCAATATGTAAATAGCCCAACTAGAGGGACAAGCTTGTTGGACCTTGTTCTAGGAACAGAGGGACTCATCATAAATAATTGCTTAATTGGTCCACCACTAGGAACAAGTGACCACAGTTCGGTCATCTTTAGTATCATGTTTCCTTATAATTAATAAACAATTAAACCTACTTCTATAACTACAACAACGCTGATATACCCAAGATAAACAGCAAACTATCTATGTTAGATTGGGACAGTATAGTCTATGGGTGCAATATAGAACAAATGGGAAAATTGAAAGGCAAAAATTATGGAAATATGCAGTAAACACATTCCAAATTACATGAAAAGCAATGGATAAAACAACATGAAACCAAGATGGTACAAACAGTTTAAACAAGTCTAGTTTATAAGATATCCAAAAGGAATTTATATCACTTCACAACTGGAAGAATGTGGAGCTCAGTTGTGTTACTCAGAGATTCTTCCAATTCCTAGAGCTGGTTGTTATAAACACAATAAAGCTAAAGAGGTCAACAACTGGCTTAGGAAAATTACCTTAGAAAAAGGTTTAAAATGTTTAACACATTGGGAGACATTCAAAAATGATTATGGGTTGTTTTGTTGGGACAGTTTGCACCTGAATAAACATGGTAGTAACATCTTAGGTAAAAGAAATTGCACATTTTATCGACAGGCCTTTAAACTACAAACTGGGGGATAGGGGTATATAAGCTCATTTAAAAGGAAATAGTTAAAATCTGACTACAAATTCTTTCTTATAAATGCATGCAGTTTTAAGGTAATCAAGAAAGCAGAACTGGAAATATGGTTATAGAAAGAGTATATTTAAATAATAGAAATTACAGAGATGTGGTGGGATGAAACCACCCTGTGATCTACAGAGATCCAGAATTACTGCCTGTTCTATAAAAACTCAACAGACAAAAAGTGGCAGAGATTTGTTTATACATAAAACATAAATATAAAGGAATAGAGACTAAAGTAAGCAATGACTCTAACTTAACTACTGAAACCATATGGATACAGCTTCAAATACCCAAACAATAAACCATTGATAATTGGAACTTGCTGTAGGCCCCCAGCTAGTAGCCCAACATACAGTAAGCAATTATCAATGGAAATCCTAACAGTTGTGGAAAATAATGAGGCAATCATCCTAGGTGGCTTTAATTACCCAGGCATAAATTGGGAGAACCTCATTGGAAATCCTCTACTGGAACAAACATTTTTGGATATTATTACCACAGCAGGACTTGACCAACTGGTCAAGCATCCAACCAGGAGCAAAAATATCCTGGACCTTGTATTGAACAATTCAAATAATGGAATATCCAAAATACAAATCAAAAAAATCCTAGGTAGCAATAATCACAATACACTACTATTACTTATACAGGGAACTTGCTTGTAAATCATAATAAAATTCTGATGAAGAATTACAACAAAGCTAACTATACGAACATTCAGAAAGTACTTAATTCAATATAATGGGAAAATATAATGGATAATAAAACAATGGATGAATGTTGGAATACCCTGAAAAATATTATTAAGACAACAGAAGATTGGTATATACTAAATAAATCAATTGGTAACAAAAAAGGAGCAATCCCACTCTGGATGACAAATAACTTAAAAAGACAGATAATTAAACAACAAACAGTGTATACCAAATATATAAAAAAAAACTAATGAGCTCACAAGCATTCTCAGTGTACAAAGGATAATTAAGGAAAACTTAAAGCATGATTAAAAGGGAAAAATGCAATCTTGAGTTTAAAATTGCAGTATCCAAAGAAATCAAAAGACCTTCTTTTCTTACATTAATAATATGAGTAAAGGGAAAAATTTAACTGAAGCATTAAAAATACAGGGGAAAACAATTAATGACCTGTTAGAAATGGTTAATATCTTTAACGATTATTTTATAACACTATTTAATAGCAAGACTGATTTGGATATACCTTCTTATGACAAACAAAATATACAGTTTATTTCTTTGGAAGAGGTTCAGACTAGTCTATCATTTTTGAAACCTCACTCCTCATCAGGTTTGGATGGGATACATCCAAGTTACCTAAAAATGCTTACATCAAGCTTAGGTTTTCCTCTATAACTGCTGTTTAATAAATCCATTACCATGGGTGACGTTACACTTGAATGGAAACAGGCAGCAATAATACATATCTTTAAGAAAGGTAGTAGGATGGCAACTGAGAATTATAGACCCATAGGTCTCACCTCTTTCCCTTGGAAAGTTCTAGAAAAATTATTTAAAACTAGGCTAGAGGAAGAAAGCACTAATATGGGTGTAAAGGATTATACACAACATGGTTTTGTTAAAGGAAAATCCTATACCATCAACTTGATCACATTGTATGAATCTGTTAGTACAAGCCTAGACTCTGGTAAACTCTGTGATATAATACTTCTAGATTTTAAAAAAGCATTTGACACAGTTCCCCAGTCTAATCTTCTAAGAAAATTAATTAATATGGGTTTTAGTCATCATATAATCAAATGGATACAATCCTGGCTGTGTAACAGGACACAATGGTTACACTCCAAGGATGCAGTCATCTGAGAGGGATGTGATAAATAGAGTCCTCCAGGGGTCTATCCTGGGACTGTTTTTATTTAACTGCTTCATACATGACCTCCAGGTAATCAAATTTGTTGATGATTCCAAAATAACGGGAAGTTGATACTAGCATTAAATATGTATCCATTCAAAAGACCTTGAACAAATTACACTATGGACTACTGAAAACAAAGTGGAATCAAATTTAAATAAATGCATAGTATTACATTTGGGATAAAATAATCCTCAATATAATTATTTTACAAAAAAATTGCCAACTACCAGTGGTTACCACTGAGAACTATCTTGGCATAATAATTGCCATGCCTTTTCGATGCATGCTCAGATATATAAATCTACATAGATAGCAAATAAATATATCAATATAATTATAACGTCTTTCATTCTAGGGATGAGCATTGCATAGTGAATCTATACCGCATCTATGTTAGACCCCACCTAAGTTATGTATCTGCTTTTTGGGCATCGTATAAAAAACAGGAAAATCGGCTATTAGTGGGAGTACAATGTGGGGTAACAAAACTTATACCAAGACTCAAAAATCGTCAATATGATATGAGACTCTAACAACTAAATCTAATGCCACTAAGTGAAAGAAGAATTAGAAGTAAATATCTTCTGTTTTTTGCAATAATAAATAATGAAGAGCTCAGAACACGTTGCAATATTCTACCAATAAGAAGGACCTAGAATTAAAATAACATAACAGACAATTTGAAGTTCATAAAACTAACACAAAAAAGGCAAAATTACTTTACAGTTAGCATACCGAGATTGTGGAATAAACTACCCCAGGATTTGCCAAACATCACCATCATATAACATTTAACAATGAATTAGACAATTACATGGGCTACTAGTATGGAAATGTTCCACACTGAGTGGAAGACAGTCATGATGGGCTAACGCTTTCTTCTGTCTACAAATTATCAGGTTACCAAGTTACAAAACACATCACTGGATTAAAATAAATTGACTATGCAAACCAATTAAAATCTTTTAAACTTATGTCACTGGAGTCAAGACGATATAGGGGAGAGTTACTGTTTTTATGGGATGTGATAAACAATCCAGGTCTCTTCATGGAGATGGGTTTTGAATGCAAACAAAATATCAAAGAAACAAGGGACATCCTCTACAGTCATGTAGCTTTACATACAAAACAAGTAAAAGGAAACTGTTATTCACTCAGAGAGTTGTACACTCTTGGAATAACTTGCCATTACACATGATCATCAGCAAAAACAAAAGAATTTTTAAAAATAGACTTGATACCTTGTTACTTGATACAATGTGTTTTATGAGTAAGGATCTTGATGGGAACTTCTATGGGCTTCTTGCCCCGGTACCCTAGTCAACCGCAGTATGAACCACAGTATGTACTTGGCACTTCCTAATCTTTCCACCAAATCTTCTATCCTGGGCATAGGATAACTGTCAAATTCTGACACTTGATTTAATTTCCTAATATCAAGGCAGCTTCTTCCACCACTTTCTTTTTTATTTACAATCACCACTGGTGATGACCAAACCCTTCTTGACTCTTCTGTGATACCCAATTCCTTCATTTTTTGTATTTCCTTAACCACGTCTGCTCTTAACCACTCTGGTAGTCTTTTTCTAATAGGGTGAGCATTCCTTCTCACTATTATGTGCTCAACTTATTTTGCTCAGCATGGCACTGTGGTAAAAGTACTGTTAAATGTCTTTAGTAAGTTATACATTTCTATAGTTTGTTCAGAGGTTAAAGAAACATTCACCTTTACAGCATCAGCAGTTACAGTTTGTTCCAGTCTGTCATAAGCTTTATCAATATCTTCTTTATCAGTTTCTGGTAAAACCAGCAAAGCAGCCTTTGGTGTTTTTTCAATCCATTTCTACAGGAGGTTAGCATGGTATATCTTGGTAGAATATTTCCTTTCTGGGTCTCAGTCTCATAGTGATCTATGCCAGTATGTCTAAACACTTTATAAGGCCCATGTCACTTCATTAATAGTTTATTTTCTGTAGAGGGTAATAGTAGCAAGACCTCTTCATCTGGCTCAAAAACTTTTTCTTTTACCCCATGGTCATAATACGCCTTCTGCTGGTTTTGGAGCTCTTCCTAATTACTATGGGCAATTTCAACATATTTTGCCAGTTTCATTCTCAGGGCACACATATAAGATGTAATAGATTGTTTTGAGTGAGGCGATCTTCCCATGTGTATTTTATTACATCTAGTGTCTGTCTAGGTTGTTCACCATGCAGCATTTCAAATGGTGAAAAACTTGTTGAGGCTTGTGGCACTTCTCTCTAAGCAAAAAGCAGGTAAGGTAAGTATTTGTCCCAATCTTTCCCTTCCCCTTTTACAAACCTTTTTAACATGCATTTTCAGGTTTGGTTAAAACAGTCAATAAGACCATCTGTTTGAGGGTGATGGGGGAGGTTCTTATGGCAGTGATACCTACTAGTCTGTACAGCTTTTTCAGTAATGCAGCACCAAAATTACTACCTTGATCAGTAATAATTTTTTTAGGTATAGCTATCCTGCTGAAAATTTTGGCAAGCTTTGCTGCCACTTTTTGGGCTGTGACAGTATGCATTGGAACTGTTTCTGGGTATCTAGTAGCATAGTCACATACAACCAGAATTAATTGATTTCCCTTTTTACTTTTGTTTAAAGGGCCAACAACATCCATTGCAATTCCCTGAAAAGTCAAATCTATCAAGGGTAGGGGCACCTTGTCTTTTTTTAATCACTGGGGCTATTTTCTGACGTTCAGTACAAGAACTGCAATAGATAGCAATATCTTCATGAATTCCAGGCCAGTAAAATCTGTACAGCAATCTGGTGAGGGTGTAATCCCTCCCTGAGTGTACAACCATAAAACTATCACGTGCTATCTGTAACAACTCAGTTCTTATTTTTGTGGTATAAGCAATTGTTCTTTCTGTTCTTGTATCTGATATTTGATCCAAACCCTGTACAGTAACCCATTACATTTTTTAAACATTGTTTCACCCTGTTTTGGTTTCATGCCCAGTTGCTCGGTATTGGGGGGAGGGCGGGGGCTGGCGAGGAGGTGGAGATGTAAGGGGAAAATTTGGACAGACTGGATGGGCTGGTTCAGTCCTTTTCGGCTGTCAAACTTCTATGATAACCCTGGAAAGAAACATCATTAGCTTGGTCTCAAACAAAATCACAGTTATCAGTTTTGCTTCAGCATTTTCATATTTAAACTTCTTATGGTCATCAGTCTTTTGTTGCCACTGTTGTTTCAGGCATCGTCTTTCTTTCCTGGACTACCAGATCTTAGAACTGAGCTCAAACAAGTCTGCCTCAAAGTCACCAAAAGTAAAAGTGTCCCCACCATCACAGATTTTCTTAGCCTGTGCTCTTGTTACCACTGCTGCTGAAACTGAAGGGTTCAGTTCCTCTGAGATTAATTCAGTAAATCCTGGACAGTCATTTCCAATAATCACTGGTACAGGTAACTTGGGTACTACCCCCACTTTCATTTGGTGTGACACCCAGTTAATATTCAGGGTCACTTGTATAGTAGGATAATATCATGTGTCCCTGTGGATGCAAATGACACCAGTACCTGGTCCTTTTACATAGTGTTTTCCCTGTACTTCAGCATGCACAAGGGTCTGTCTGCTTCCAGAATCAATAAGCCCCTTTACAGTCTTATCTCTCACCTTGGCATATGTTAAATACTTGCCCAAATTTGCTAAGGCCAAATTGGCTTCAGTGTTATCCTCCTTGTTTTTATGCCAGTTTCTTGCAAAATTGCCTGGCTTGTTATATAGTTATAGCAAATAAGCTCTTTGGGTGCAGATTTTTTAACCCCACCAGAGTTTTTATCAGAGCTGGAGTTAAATCAGGAAAAAGAGGGTCTTACTGGTGCTTGGCTGTTGCCTCACTGCTGTGTGGTCTGTTTAGCCATCTGATAGTACTCAGCCAAAGAAACATCCTTTTCCCCACTTTCTGATTGGTATTATTTCACCCAAACTGCACAGCTGTAGGCAGGATGTTGATGAATTGCTCAACTGCAAATGTGTCAGTGATCTGTGGGACTGTTTTGTCCTCTGTTTGGAGCCATTTAATTGGGAGTTCTCTGAGTCAAGTGAAGGCTTCTTGAGGATTGTTGACTGAATGGTACTTCAGGGATCTGAATCTTTGCCTGTAGGTCTCTCTTGAGATATCATACCTTTTCAGGATTTCTCTTTCACCAGATCATAGTTTTATGACTGTGTAGTGTCCATATTGCTGTAGGGAAGTTGGGTTTTACCTCTCAGGTTAGGTACCAGTCTGATTGCCCATTATTGTTTTGGCTACTGGCAGGCTCTGACAACCCTTTCAAAAGTTATCAGGTATGCTTTGATATCATCCAAGGGACACGGCTTTATAAGTTTAACGTCTTTTAAGTTGTTTGTGTATTTTTGCTCTGCTAGACCTATGCCAGATCCTCCAGCTTTGATAATTTTCAAGGCATCCATCCATCACTGCATCTCTTCTCTTCTCGAGTCATTGCATTTCTTCTTTTCTCTGCTTCTCAAGTTGCTGCATTTCTTCTGTTCTGTTTCTCTTTTTCCTTTTGTTGTATAGCCCACCATTTAAAAAAGGCAGTCAGGCTTTCAGGTTCTGTCACTGCCTTCTCTTCTTTTTCCATTGCTGGTGCTGGCTGTTCAGTGTCAGCTTGGATTTCTATCTCTGCTAGTTTGGCTGCCATCTTTCTGGTTGGGCTTGTTGCTGCAGTATCCATACCTTTCTGCTATGCTTCCCTGGTACCAAGTATAGTACCCACACACAAAACTCCTGGCTTAGAGTATGCACAGCATAAATTCCACTTAGGCTGACAGCATCTGTCATCGAGGCATAGATCAGGAAGCACAGGAAAAACAGGAGTAGGTATAAAATTCACAGCAGCATTTTTTTCAGTAACAGTAAAAAAAATGTTTAGCATAACTATTGACAGAGGCAGTACAAACACAGAAATCAAATTCGTTCCTCTGAGGGCCTCTTTAATTCCATGTTCAGTCTGTCAGTCTCCCTCTCTATTTTCAGGAAAAACAATGCTACACATTTTTATAAGTCTTTGCCTGGAAACTTGTTAAGAAAATATCCTGCTTCTCACACAATGTTCTTGTCAGTTTTGTTGCAGGTGCAACAAACAGAACATGGCAACCCAAAAATGAGCTCTTGTTGACAGCTCTTCAAAGGGATTGCAAACTTCATCTCAGGTTAACCCCCTAAATTTCAAATAGCTTTTTGCAATCATTTCAACAATATAACTTTATACAATGTCAAACTAAGGGATCCCATTATCACACAAAGATTCACACAAAAATCCACATACATTTTTATAAACACAAATATGCAAGGGGACGAAAAGACAGAAACAGCAAGGAAAGGCAGAGTCATAGCAAGAGGCAGAGAATCATGAGGTCATTGGAGTGATCAGTCACTAGGCCTCACAAAACAATTTGGATGGCCAACCAGACAGACAAGAGACAGAAAAGGAAAGGACATAAAAGATCTGTGTGTTCTAACTCTTTCTGCATAAAAAATGGGACAGGGTCTTATTCATAGACTGCTCTGGATGGATCACCCTCACAGGTGTGGCTTACTTTCTCAACTATAGTTTGTGCTTGTGTAGTGTAGTTATTGCTTCCCACTGTGGTGTATTTATTGCATATATTTACTCTTGGTTTGCTCTATTCTTTGGGACTTCCACATTTCTCTCTTAGAATGCTAAGTGCATCTGTTAGCTACTGGAATTATACTGTTTCTATTGTCTACATTGATTCTTGTGTTCCTCTTATTTCCTAATCTCACTTTTACCAGCAAATCCTACCTGAAATCAATCCTACTTATAATTAGGGTGTACTGTATGTGGCTCAATGCCCCTTATAAGTGTTTCCCAAATTCATATAGGTCTGCTGCATACCTCTAGTTTAAATCTGAAGTGAACTGGAGGCACTTATTTTAAATGTCTCTGGGGTTGCCCATTCTTCATTACTAAACCTAAGAAATACTCTAAAGTCCTTGTTCTTAATGACAAACAAATTGTGAGTCTGCTACTACAGTCAAGATGTTGAACTAAACCCTGGTTCTCTATCCCTCTCCCAGTTATGCAGTGTGGTTTCTAACTTGTCACATGGGCTTATTAATTTTCAATCCAGTGTTCATAGTCTCTTGCCTAAAAGTGATCTTGCAAGGGCCAGAGTAATACCAGCCATTTTCAACTGGTTTGTATCTGTATCCCCTCCCACAGTACAAGGCTAAGCATAGGCAGTACATATTGTCTAGCCCTGCTTTCCTAGGAAACAAAAGCTAAATAAAACTAGCCTTATGTCCTTTGTCTTAGTGAGACTTGGTTATCAGCTAGAACCCATTCTGACTCCATATCTGCTCTGTGTTATTCTGCCTACCAGCAAGACAGGAGTAAAAGGGGAAGTGGGTTATTATTTTACTTTTCCAGTCCACTATCTTTTTCACTGCTTCATCTTGAATCTTTCCCCAAATGCCATGAAATTATTGTTGGTAAACTCACCTTTCCCCACTTGTTATCCTTGAGTTTAACCAGACCCTATTGTATCCCTGGCACTCACTCTGATGTGATTACTAAAGTCATGAAAATATATGGTGAATACAGTAGCTGGTACCTTTAAATGTGAGCACATCTTACTTGGTGATTATTATAATATAAATTGCCTGCCCCATCACACAAAAACACTACATGCCACTATCAAATCCCTAAACCTAACACAATTAATCACAAATCCCATAAGGAATAATCTGCAGACTGCTAACTATACTTTGATTAATGGAGTCCTTGCCACAGAGTCACAACCTCACAGAACTGTGGCTTTAGGTGCATTTCCAGACATCTTTAGTGATCGCCATATGACATAATGTGTTAAAATAATTAGGTCTTCAAAGGTTCTGCCAATAATTATTCTAGCTACTGTAGATCCTTCTGTGTATTAATTATTGATGATTTTTTTTTATGATTTAAAGAACTGTTTGTTGCTGTATTGGTCCTTGTACAGAAAGATGAACAAAATGGGTGATTGGATACCTTTTTATTTGCTCAATAAGAGATTCGCAGTATGTTTAAGCTTTCAATCTACACAGAGTTCTTCATTTGAAGATCTGATATAACTGCCATTTTCTGATAAAGAATTCTGTGTAGTTCAAAAGTTTAACATTATGTGACTCTCTTTATGATTTAAGTAATACAAACTGGTATCCTGTATTATGTTTATGGTTGTTTGGATTCTATGAAACAAATTCTGTTTTGTACCTATCAGATTATTTGACTCAGATTCTATTCCAAAACCAATTAAGGCATCAGAATCTAAAATGGAATTGCCATTTTCCCATCTGACTTCATATAAACCTTCCCCACCCATTGCAAAAAAGAAGAAAAAAAGATAGCTCAGGACCAGTTAAAAAGCAGAGATCACCCCCTTCCACCAATCCATACCTCCCTGCCCTTACCTTAAGTGCAGTAGTGTGGAGAGAAAGAATATGGGTCTAGCTCCAGATTCTAAAAGTTACAGAGGTTCAGCTATAGAGGGTCAGGTGGCATTAAACAATTACTCTGGTTAGGTAGGTAGAAGAATACCATTAGATCCATCAAGACTGCCTAACCACTACTCAAGGGTTGTCACAAGAGTAATAACCATCCAGTATTACTGTATCCAAGCAAGACTTAAATATATCTTTGTTAGGTGCTGTGACTATGGACAAGTTGAAGTTTATTCTAATAACTGGAAGCCCCCTGGGTATAAAAGTTAGACCTGCTAGTTGCATTACTTTTGTTAATCATAAGTTGTCAATTATGACTACTGGTTTCCCTACTGTTTTCTCTGAATTCAAATCTTATAGCCTCCATGAGTTCTTTATTGTTGCGGATGTCATACAACAGAAGTATGTCTCGTCAATATCTCCTAGACTAATGACATTAAACCCAAGTGACCTAATCTTTGCTCATAAGGTTTGTGCTCAATTCCACGGATGAGGTTAGTGTCCCTTCTTTGTATCTTTTCAGTCATCTTGATATTTTTGTTGTGGTATTGTGTCCAGAACTGAGAAGTGTAATCTGTTTGTGCAACCTAACCAAGCTTCTATATAATGGAAGGATGACCTTTTGGTTTGTGGATGCAAAGTTAAGATTTATGCATCCAAGTAGTTGCCTAGCTTTTTTGTTTAGGTTTTCACAATGCTTTGAAGCTATAAATGGGGCTTAGTAAAGTGGGAGAAGTGTGTTTACTTAAAAGGAAGGAAGGAGTCAAAACTAGAGGACACAGTCTCAGACTGCAAGGAAAAAGATACAGGGGCAATATGAGAGGGTATTTATTCACAGAGAGGGTGGTGGAGCCCTGGAACAAACTACCAGATGGAGTGGTGGGGGCTAAATCGGAGGAAGAATTCAAGAGGGCATGGGACAAGCATACAGGGCTGAGTATTGGGGGGAGGGTGGGGACTGGCAGGAAGGAGGCAGTGTAGGGGGAAAAAAGGGCAGACTAGATTGGCCGGTATGGTCCTTTTCTGCTGTCAAGCTTCTATTATTCTATGATATGATTCTATGTTTCAGAGATTTGAATTTCTGAGTCCCTTTCAACAGTGTGAGCATCATAGGATTTGAATGCACTTACCATGGGCAAATGCTACACTTACCAGGGGCAAGTTACTACACCCCTGGGGCATGTAATAAAATCTTATATGCACACCCTGTTGTGACATAATGCATTCCCCAGGTGTAAGGACACTCAGCTTTCAACATTCTGTCTTACTAAATCCTTAATGCACACCCTGCTGAGGCTTATTACTTACTTGTTTCTATGGGTACTGAATGCTGTTTTGTCAGCCATCTCATGAAATCACCCAATGAAAACCACCTTTCCCTCTGAGTGCCATCTTATGCTTCCAGGGGTATTTAGTGGACACATATGGGAACATGATGCTGAAATTTCAGGTAAAAGTATGCAGAAATGCCAGACTTAGGAGCCATTTCCGGTGATAGTTTAACATACATTGTTTCTATGGGCTCTGAAGGCTGTTTGTCACCGTCACAAGAAATTATACCATGAAAACCATCTTTTCCTTGAAACACAGAACTGTGCTTCCAGGGGCATTTAGGTGACAATGTGGGAAACCTGATTCTAAAATTTAGGTGAAAGTATGCAGAAATACCTAACTTTGAAGACATTTTCTGTCAAAGTTTAGCATGCATTGTTTCTATGAACAATCAACACTGTTGTCAGTCATTACACAAAATCACTCCCCCAAAACCATTTTTCCTTTGGAGTACCAACTTTTGATTCCAGTGGTATTTAGGGGACACCCTAGGGAACATGATTCTGAAACTTGAGGGTAAAGTATGCAGAAATGCCAAATGTAGGAATGATTTTCTGTGATGGTTTATGGTTATTATTATTATTTTTATCATACTGTACTGTACTTGTCTTAAATGTTGCTCTCAGGGTCCATGCTTTCATTTCATTATTGTCAATCTGACATGCACAGGTTGAAGATGTCTTTTTATTAATGGAAGTAGACTGCAAAATTTCTTCTACTCAAAGTATTACTATTACTGATACTCCATGCTGCTCCCTGTTGTATAAGTCTATATAGTGATCCCCTTCAAGGGGCAGTGCTGGTGGCAATGGTGTGCAGCTAGGTAGCACTGGCTGGTACCATCCACAGTTGACTATCCTCTCTCCTGTGGTGACCTCCCTTAGGACAGCAGTCATCCCTTGAGCATCCAGTAATGATGCAATATTGAACATGACTGTTTTGTCTGTGCATTCACTGCATAATACAGTAGCTGTAGGTTGCAGATACTCTATTGTACTCACTCTTGTTCCATTCATCACCACTTGCACTGAGTGGGTGCAGTGAACACTCATCCCTCTAGACCCAGGAACTCCACAATGAAGTGGCTTGGTGGTGTTGGCAGTCTTGCTTCAACCATGTTTCAAATACCTATTCTTCTATATGTATTATGTTTTATGATTTTCATTTCTGTGATATACATTTCTTAGAGGAGGGGATCATAGGTTATTCAGTGAAGTAATGCTAATATTAATAGCTTGAATCTTTGTCCTTTGCCAGTGTTGTGCACTGGGTTATTATGGGCATTAAATTCAGGTATTCAGCATCATAGTCACATCTCTTTTGTTAAAAGGAATTTAAGGATACAGGTACAGTACCCTTTTTAGTCTCATAAACTCCCCTTCCCCAGCAAGGCAGCAGTGATGTGTGGTTTATGTTATTATTTTCATTTCTAGGATTCACCTTTCCTAAGGGGAGATCACATGTGTCATACTGTCATTTCTTTTTAATAGGTTCAATTTTCACACAATTTTTACACTTTTCTGTTTTTTTCTGGTTAATGGATATTGGGTGCATGAGAATATTTAAAAAAACTCTAATATTCACATCCCTTTTGTGAACAGGGATATAAGGGTACATGTACACTATTTCATCTAGGACAGCACAAGTAGAAGCACTCTGTTGAAATAAATGAAGACAAAGTAATTATAGCATTGTAAACAAACTCAATACAGGTTTATTGAGAGTGCAGGGAAAACCACGATGCTTTGGGTCTGATGTGACCCTTCTTCAGGGGGCACTCTCAATAAACCTGCATGGAGATTTTTGCACTGCAATAATTAGTTTGTCTTCATTTATTTTAATGGAGTGCTCCTGTAAGTTATTCTAAAAACTCCAACTATGCCGTGCCTTTGATCTCCCGTCCCCCATTTTCACAGTTCACAGGTCTGTGGGCCAGTTAATAACATCTGAATAAGGTGGCAGCTACTTCACTGCAAATTGAGATGTCTTCATGGGAACCAGGTGAAAACTGAAGCGTTAGAGGTTATAAAGTGAAAATTGTCCTAATTCAGCACTAACAGACAAGAATAGAACTTTATTTCTGTTTAGAGTTCCTTTTATATACCAAATTAATTTCAAAATGTATGCCTACATGGGATTACAGTGCCACTGACAGAAATCTCTGGGAAACCATTGACTTGAATGTGTCCCCATTCTTCCTGGAATCACTTAATGAAATGTTCACAGAACACATATAGGAGGCATTGTGCGTCATGTAATGTAAGTGTCCCCTGCTGTGCCTCAAAGCCAAGGTTTCTAAACAAAGGGAAAATTGTTTTTTTGAAGGGTATATCTATATTGTGCTGGTGAAGCAAAGTGCAGTCGGAAAGTTTGATTTCCACCTCAAATGTCTGATGGAAGGGCTTGCTTACACTTAACTGACACCATGAAGAAGCAGGCATAAGTTTTGAATTTATTGTAATATAAACATGAAATTCTGTGTGCTCTTACCCAAAGTGACCTCCACAGTGGACTCTATGCCCAGGTTTCTAAACAAAGGAAAAAGTGTATTTTTGTGGGCTGTATCTATATGGTGCCAATGAAGCAGACTGCAGCTTGACAGTTTGATTTCCACCTGAAATATCTAATGGCAGGGCTTGCTTTCATACCCTAACACTGTACGGAAATAAGGATAACTTTTGAATTTCTTGTGGTATTAACATGAAATGTGGCATGCCAGTTCTCCAATGTCTCCCATACAGTACTTGCTAAATCCAGATTTCTAAACTAAGGGAAGAGTGTTTTTCAAGGGGTGCATCTACTGTGAAAGAGGTTGGTGTAGCAGAGTGCAGACTTTCACCTTAAATGTCTGATGTTAGGGCTTGCTTTCTCATCACTAGCACTGTACAGAAGCAGGCATAACCTTTTCATTTCTTGTGATACAACCATGAAATTCTGTGTTTGTATTGCCAAAGGGGTCTCCTACAGTTCTGTCTAAACACAAGTTTCAAAACAAAGGGAAAATGGAGTTTCTAAGGTGTGCATATTCTGTATATTGTGTTGGTAAAGCAGAGTGCTGCTCGCTTCTTGCAGATATAACTTTCAATTCACTGACACCCTACTGTCACCCTGCCCCCCCGAACCACCTTTCCCTTGGACAATTAAATTAATCCTAACCTTAACATTTTGGCTTACTTAATAGCATAGCACAGTATACTTAAATAAAAAGAACAGTGAAGGGGAAAGCCAGTGGATCACTGCAGAATTGATGTATGCGCATATCTGACAGTCGAAAATGTCACACCATGGCAGTGACCAGAAATGACACCTAAAAATATCAGCATAAAAATAAAAGCAAAACAAACTATGCCATGGAGGTGACACATAAAACCTGCAGGAATGCTGCACTGAATTGATGTGCCATTGCATGGTCATGTGGCAATAAACAACATACTGATGGACACAATTGTACATAACCTTCTAAACCCAGCTGGCACATTATCTACATACATCTATCACCAATTCTAATTAATGGGCTGGCAACTTTTCTACTACTATTGTGCTACACTGAATTTCACTGATGGCACTAAATCCCTGCTCATGTGTGCAGAGGCTGATGCATTTGAGACACAACTTTCCTTACTTATTTGTTTGTTTATTTATGTATTTATTTGTAAATTAGAAAATGGGCTTAAAAATCTGAAAAACCTGATTGGCGGGTAGGGGTACATTAATTTACAGTTAGAGCCCTCTCTATAACAAGTTCTACACTATAGTGCCCCTTCACCCGCTAAAGTATCCTAGTTCCCACCCATCCTGCTTTCTAATTGACCAAAACAACCTAATTTGAATGTTAAATCAGCATCATTTTTTTCTTTCACTTAGTGATAGATACTGTCTCCAGTGCTGTGTACTTCAAGCTGCCTCATGATACTCCCACACAAGTGACAACCTACCTCATGCCAACTTTTCTTTTTTTTTTTAAATCTAATGTGGACACCCCCGAGTCTGTGAGTGCTGACTACTGTCTCTCTCATTCTTCTTGCAGCTGGCCACTTGCTCACTCCCAAAAACAAAATTGCCATTTCTTGCAGAGGATGCCTGAGCAAGGCAGCCCCTCCCCACACACAGAAGTGCTTTCCCTTACTTTTAAATTCATTTAAAGAAGATGGCACACATAATAAAACAAAAAGCAAAGCCGTCTGAGTCAACCGATTGGCTTCACGAAACTGCATCTCATTGCTGTGATGGTTTTGAAATTTACAGAGTGCACCTCCTCCTGGCTACTGTAAATGTGGTAATCAATTTACCGCAATTGGGCACTGAGCAGTACAGCCTGACAGCTTTCCTGTCTATGTCCTGCATTCCCCTCTCACTTCAACTGACAGGATGTGTAAAAAAAAACTAAAGTTTCACAAGTGGTGTGGCAGAAACTAAACAAAGAAAGGACAGAGTAATGGGGGGGTTGAAACAGCACTCTACCACAGGGACTACTTTACCCCCGGAAAAAAAATGCATCTGTAGTCATTTTTATAGAATTACTTTATTTATTTAAATTTTGGTAACCGGGTAGGCCCACTGAGACTGTTATAGTCCATTTTTCAGGGGTGACCCGGGATTAATTATATACATCTGGAGAGAAAAACAGGAAGAACAGCACATGCAAATGAAACAATACAGACAATTACAGTAAGGGGCATCATTGATGGTACAACAGGCAAGTTAAATACAATTGACCATCATCATGAGGAACAAAATAGTTACACATAGCTTATCCAGAATCGGTAAGGGTCCCAATATGGGAGCAATGGCCAGCCTTACTGCCAACAGTAGCCACCTGGCAGTGCTTTGAAGTGACTTCCATTTTCTTTGTAATCCCATAAAAATGACACAGTTAGCCCATTTTATAAGCACAATAATACCCTCCAGGGTGGGTGATACGTGCAATACTGGACCTTCCAGGGGCTATAAGGCCCTCTGCCTACAGCATCGGGCCTCATTATGCCCCTGGGCATTCTAGTATTGCCCAATACTGCCCACCCTGTCTTGTATTATTGCTTGCTTGGTAACCAGGAAAGGCACACTGAATAAAGGATCATTTCCAGGTGAAACCCAGGGGAAAGGAATGGGACTATAATTAAAAAGGCAAACATGTGGCTCGATTTTCAAAGGTTGAAACAGGGCTTTTGTCAAGCCCTGCATCTAAGTCATTTTTTGGAGAGCTTCAACAAACTGCTTTGTCACAACTGCACCTAATATTCTATTTTCAGGTGCAGTTGTGGCATTTCCTTCTTCTACAGACGCTTGTGTCAAATATTTAGTACAATCCCCACGAAAAGGGTCCCCCAAGTGCCTCAAGGTAGACCAGAGAAAAGGTGGTCTAACTTATGGCATTTGCCACATGGGATTGAAAATCCTGATCATCAGCCAGGAAAATTCCACAAGCCCCATGTGCCAAATGATTAGTGCACCAGGGGCTTGCAGCATTTTGGGGGCTCTGAAAATCAAGCCTATAATATCAATGATCAGTACAAAGTAAAGTGCAGAGTACAATTTAACATGTTACAAGTGCAAATAAAAAGTACACATAGCTAAGCAATGGTACAATGAATGGCTCGGAAGTGCAAATAAAGAGACCAGAACAGCTGACATGATGGCAATGCAGATGTAGTACAGGAGGGAGCCTAATACAGGCTGAGGTAGACCCCAGGAGGAGGCCCAACATCGGGGATGGTAGGGGCAACCACAGGGGCAGATCAGGGCATGGTCTGACAGAAGCAGATAGGGACCAGGGAGGAGTTTTAGCTGGTGTGTAATGGAGATTGGGGAGGGAGATAGTTGCAGAGAGGAGGGGATCAAGTTAAAAATTGAGGGAAGGCAATGTGAGAAGGCTAACTTCCCACCCTTTTCAGTAAATTCCATTAAGGACTAGTCTGAAAGAATTCAGGCTCCCATAGTTTATTTATTTTATTTAGTTTTCATTGACCGGTTAAGTGCACTAGACAAATCCTGCCTATTTTCAGGCATGACCCGGGAGAGGGGGATACAGATGAATGCCAACTGACCTTGAACCAGATTAAGCTGTTGGTGGTACTTTTTTTTAGTGAATGAGGGAAATTTGGCCAGGATACCAGGTAAATTCCCCTACTCATTTTGATAAGTGCCATGGGCTCTTTAATATCCACCTGAACTACCACCAATCCACCCAGATGGGACCTCAGCTTAACGTCTCATCCGAAAGACAGCACCTCAGAAATACAGCACCCTTCTCATGCTGCACTACAGTGTCAGTACTGGGATATTAACCCAAGTGGCAGATGTGGGAACGGAACCCACAGCCCTCTGATCTCCCGGCCTCAGAGGTGAGTGTGCTACCTACTGAGCCACTGACACTGCCAAAAGTTAAATGGTTGGCAAGGTACTAACTGGATTAGCACCATGCTAACTGTGAATAGTGCTGGTGGTCAGGCAGGGGCCATATGCAGAAGCCCCTGGAGTGCCAAACTATCTTGTCAGCATGAGCTCACAGAATACTCTGCTTTGCCTATGCAAATGCGGGATCCTCCATGCATAAAGGGTACAGTGGTGTATTCAAAATATTGAATAGTGCTAAACATACACCATCATAGCACTGTTTAGTATTTCGAAAACCCTGCCCTTAACTGAGCACAATGACTGTATCCCAGGGTATCCATGGTGTTATAATTCTGCTGTAGTTTCCCTGGCATCTATTGATCCCTCCAACTCCCCCATCACCCATGTTGCTGTATTACTGAGTTGTCCCTAGTGGTTTCCTGACCCATCCAACAGATGCCAGTTTTCCCTCATGACCTGGCCACTCTGTACCTACAGCCCTACAGCCCACCCACCATAGACCCTTGTCCATATGAACAAACAGCAACAGTGACCAGAACAGACCTCTTCCCACCTCCACAACCAGCCACCGTCTGACTGTCAGTGAGTGATGGCAAGTACAAAACAGCTGTGATCACTCACCAACAGTCAGACGGTGGCTGGCTGATGAGAAGAGTGGAAAGCTGTGCCAGTCACCATCACTGTTCATGTGTATGGACTGGTCTCCTGGGTGAAGGGTGTGTCAAATGGTGGCACAGAGCAGGTAGATCAGGAGGGGGGCCTTGACATCCATTCAGGGGGATGGGGGACCACTAGATGCCAGGGACTATGAAGCAATAGAGCAACATGGTGTTGGGGTTACAAATGTATTGGTGATCGGGGGTAGGGGACCACTAGACACCAGGAACTCTATTATTCTAAAGTCCAGCATGGGCATTAAGGGGCAGAGCAGCATGCTAATTTTATTTATTTATTTTGAAAACATTTCACCAGAAATGCATACTGAACTAACATACCTCATTTCCAGATGTGTCCAGGGGAGGAGAAGATGGGTAAGTAGAATACAGTAGTATGTACATAATAAAGAATACAATAAAATAAAACTTCATACAGTGATTTAAAATAACAATGAACAGATCTGTACAGGTTGGAACTGTGTGTTCAAGACCAACACATGTAAACATATTGCTAAATTACCTAGGCATGGTAGGCATGAACATTTGAGCAGACAGAAGGGAGGAGGGAAAGGATAGTACAGAACTAGTGTGGCAGGTGAGAGGAAAGGTATGAGGGGGAGTAGATTGAGAAGGTGAGGCAGACCTTCATCCTTCTGGGATGCAAACCTCACAAGGGGGCCAGATATGTCTGGGTGCATACCAAATCTGTGTACTGGTTTCCAGGCCTGCAAGAAGAGAGATAGGATAGTAAGGGAGTGGCACTCCTCTGTCCTTCTGGGATGCAAACCGAACAAGAGCCACCAGACACTGGTTGATGCACACCAAGTCTGTGTAGTGGTTTGCAGGCATGGCAGGAGAATGTTAGGAGAGTAAAAGGGCAAGGAGTGGGGAGAAAGAGTTAAGAGGGTGGAAGAGAGAATATGTTATGTGGGAAGAGAGTCAGGAACAATTGCATGAAGGGGAAATGAAGTTGTGAAGGAGTGATAGTAGTAATCAAAAGGAAGTGGCTGACCTAGCCGAGAGAGTAAGGGTTAGGCAGGCAGAGTTGTGGAAGTAGTAGGTGGGAGTGGGGGGGTGGAGAGAAGGGAGGAGAGATAAGATGAAAAGGAGCCAAGCCAGTACTTTCCAACAAAGGAGGAACAGTGGACAAGGCATCTGGCAACAAGGGATGGGAAAGAGAGAGAGGTATAAAGGTCACAATGGTGAGTACAAGGAAGACAAGCAAGAGCAAACTGGTAGAAAGAGTGGAAGAGGATGTCCATTCTGATTAAGGTGGACTTTGAAGTTGCGCTGTATACTACTGTATGTCACCATAGTGAAAAATGGAGAGAATCATTTTCTGAACAATTTCATGGTGCGTGGATCAGGGGATGCAACCATGGTGTCTGAACAGAGCACCTAGTTTTGGGTGCTGTTTTTTGTGGATGGCATCAACATGTCCAGAAAGGCTAAGGTGTCTATCAAGACAGAGCCCAAGGTATTTGAAGGAGTTGACATCCTCTAATGTGGACCCATCAAGGGTGTGGATGGATGGTATGGCAGTGAATCTAGAAAGCCTTTGCTTGGTGCCAAAGGTCATGGAGACTGTCTTTTTGGCATTGAGGGACAACTGATTTGGGATAAACCAGAGCTGGATTTTATCAAAGTCTAGCTGGAGACTGATCACCATATCAGAGGGTGAGGTACCAGATGATAATAATGGGCATGCAAATGGCCCTTTTGTGCTTGTATGCCCAAAGGGCTCATTCACATGCCAGGGCTGAATATGGCTCACAGAAGCCTTGGTACTATCTCATTTTGGCAGCTCTATCTCCTGTAGACTCTCTTGTGACCAAAATTCAGCTTTGGGCTGTGTCAGCACACTGCCTAGTCACTATGCGCTGTACTGACAAAGCCCCATATTCGGATAATTAGCGTGCTACCTTTTCCGGTTGGAGCATGCTAACTATATCAAGGGCTGGCCATGCACTGTTTGCTGTGCAGCGCTACTGTCTGTGTGGCACTAATGGATGGCTTTGAAAAGGGGGGCCCAAATGTTTTCAATGAATTGTCTGCTATTGATCCCACTTGTGGTACTTTGCTAGATGAACTATCATCTAAGTTTATTTTGCTTGGTGCTCCTCCTGTTGCTAAGCAGGTGACTCACATTTTTACCTGTTCACTGTCTTTGGGTATATTTCCTGCTATATGGAAGAGTGCACAAGTCCTTCTCTTCATAAAGGTGGGTCATCTGATAATCTTAACAACTAATGTTCAATCTTCATTTTACCTGTGCTTTCCAAAATACTAGAAAGGTTTATCAGTGTGTAGCTTATTACTTTATTCTACAAATCAGATTTTTTCTGCACAAATTTAGTCTGGTTTCCATGTCAACCACTCTACTGCTATTTTCCTCCTCTGACTTACTGATATCATTATAAATGATAGGGGCTCTAATCAGGGCTGTAGTGCCATAATTATTGATATAGCAGTAGCTGTCAACATAGGAAATCATAACCTTTTAGTCTATAAACTTAAGGCTTCTTGTGTTACTGGTGCAGTATGCCCTGTCTCTGGTTCTGTTCATATACATCTGGTCATCTGTAGGCTGTGAAAATTATTCAGCCTCTATCGTCCTGTCAGGATATTCATTGCAGACATATCATTGGGCATCAAGAGCAAGATGAGTTTGTTTGCTGAAGACACCAAGATAGTAGTGGTGGTGGATGACCTAAGAGGATTTCAGGGGTTGCAGGATAATCTGGCAAAGCTGAAAACCTGGTCAGACACTTGGTAACTGGGGTTCAATGCCAAAAAGTGCAAGGTGCTGCATTTTGGGGTGAAAAACCCAAGAAGGTGTTACTAGCTGGGGGAGTACAGCTAGCTGAGATAGAGGAGGAGAAGTATCTGAGGGTGCTCATTAATGGGTCAATAAACAACTCAGCACAATGTAGGAAGGCAGTTGCAAAGGTCAAGAAAATGCTGGGTTGCATTGCAAGGAGCATATCCTCGAGTAGGAGGGAGGTGATTCGGCCACTGTATAAATTGTTAGACTGCACCTAGAGTACTGTGTGCAGTACTGGTACACATATCTGAATAGACATTAAGTTACTGGAGAGGGTAGAGCGCAGGGTGACAAAGATGATCCAGGGGCTGGGGGACTTACCATATGAGACGAGGCTGAGGGAGTTGAACATGTACTTGCTGGAGGACAAGAAGGATGGGGGGATATGATTGAAACCTTCAAGTACATGAAAGGAATAAACAAGACAGGTAGGGAGGGGCTGTTCAAAGTAGGGGAAGGGAGGGACACCTGAGGCCATTATATGAGATTGGAGGGAGGAAGGTTCATGAGGGAGATCTGGAGACACTTTTTACGGATAGGGTGGTAGCTGCGTGTAATTCCGTTACCAGTAAAACAGTGGGCTGATCCAAAAGGGGCTGGGACAGGGCAAGGGAGAAGGTCAAGGGAAGGGGAGAGTGGGAAGGAGGGGCAGCTGCAGAATAAGGGATGCTAGCTGCACATTCAAGGAGACTTGATAGACCACTAGGCCTTTATCTGCTGGCAAATTTCATATGTTTGTATCCTGTTACCCAGGGGCACAGTAAGGTTTTGTGCTGGGACAAATCCTTATCTCAGTCTTTTTGAATGAGCCTCCCACCTGTGTCAGCACCTACAATAGGCATCTGTGTGCAGATGACGTTGTTCTTTATACCTCCCACCTCAGGTCTTCAGTCATGGAACAAAACTTTGAAAATAATTTTACTAACTTACAAAACTGGTTGTCTGATTGTAATCTCGTACAAAACCAGAGAAAAGCTGTTATCTTACCTACTGTATACAGTATGGGCTCAAACACTGGTTGAGTAACTCTGATCCTCTATGTATTTTATCCTGTGGCAATGCTGTATTATGTAATGTGTCACAATATAAATATCTTGGTTTGTTTCTTGACCAAATATTTAAATTTACTGCATATATTAATACAATTGTTACTACATTAAGTGCAATGTTACTGTACATTTGGAGCTCTATACAAAACTGAAGGGGAAGTTTGTGTCTTTATGCAAGGAAACATATTGCTAAGAAAATGACCCTACCAACTTCGCACTATGGTGATGTTGTGTATGTGGCTACTTCCAAATTGATTTTATAAACTTGACTGCATCTGAAATGCACTTTATAAGTGTATGAAGAACTGTGCTCCCTGTACACACTGCTGCAAAAGGTATCTAAACCTGGTCTGGGTTAGTTTGAACCTCAGGTGTGCAAGCCATGCTACCATCTTCAGTGTCATATTCTGGACTAAAAAATTATCTACCAGTCTCAATAAAATTTATTTACTCTAGCCACCTAACCTTTTCTACCTATCACAATCAGAACCAGATAATGTTCTCCATATCCCTTAGAGGAAAAACAAATCTGGTTAATCTGCTATTAGTTTATGGCTTATTGAACTAAGGAGCACACTACCCCTTGACTTAACTAGCTCCCCCAGTCTCCATGTATCCAAACTGAAAGATAAGCAACACTTATTTCCTCATGTGCTTGCAAATTTATTTGGTGATGTTTTTGCAATATAATGTATTTTATACTTTCTGAGCTCAATTTTTGCTACTGACTGATGTTTGAATTGCTGATTATGTTGTTTTTTTTTTCATTCGTTTTTGTTACTGCAGTTATTTTAATGTACACTTGTCCTACTCCCCCTCCCAGTTACTTTTCTCCTGCTCTAGGTTGCATTGGTAAACAAGACTGTTGTTTGCTGTATCTCGTACATGGTAAAACAACTTCAAAAAAAAAATATGATCATGTCTGCACCACACACCCCAGTTTCATAAGCAAACATATAACAATTATAGTCATTCTTTATTACTCAACTATCTAGGGTACCAGTGATTACCTTGGTAACCAAAGATTTGTCCAGGCTTCCCTTAAAGGTCTTCACTGTCTTCATATCTAGTGTCTCTGCTGGAATATAGTTTAACAGCTTCATCAGCATCTGGGAGAAAAATGGCCTCCTAATTCTACTCCTGAATTTACACCGCTGTGCTCCAGGAGTGTTCCCCACATCCTTCTATAGAACACCAGATCAAACAGCACTTGCTACTTGATCTTGCTGATAGGAGTAAGTGAAGGACCTATATCTTGCTCACTCTCAGCTTCCATTTCTTAAGGGTAAACATGTTAAGGGCCTCCTCGCCTTATAGTTTTTGTTTCCCATGCCACTGATTCTTTTGCAGGCCCTTTGTTGCATTCTCTTGACAGATTCAATATCCATTTTGCACTGAGGAAAACAAAACCACATGCAGCACTCCACATGAGGCATGACCATTGTCTTGTAAAGTGGCAGGACTATCTCCCGTGTTGTGCAGGTAAATCCCCCCCCCCTCCCGATATACTCTGGCAGTATACTGGCCCTTTTGACAGTGGTCACACACTGCTTGTCCTGTTGTGCATACCTCTTTACCTTCATGACAGTCTGGTCCTTTTCCTCCTCCACTGCAGTAAGAGGATTCCTCACACATTGTGCCGGTCCATCTTCTGCCATTGCTCACCAAGGTAAGCACCTTGCATTTGGTTACATTGAATGTGAGATTTCAGGAGCCTGACCAATCACCTGGCTTATTCAGGTTCTTCTGAAGTTTGGCTCCATCCTCAAGGGAGTTTAATGGGCAGACTAGATGGGCCAAGTGGCTCTAATCTGCTGGCCAGCTCTATGAGTCCCCCCACTCTGGCAAATTTAGTGTCATTTGCAAACTTAAGCAGCCTGTTGGGAATGCAAGTCTGAAGATCATTGCTGAAGATATTGAAGAGCAATTGTCCTAGCAACCAATCCCTGAGGAATGCTACTGAATGCTTCACTTCACTCAAAGTAAGCAATCCAACTTATGTACAGTATGTCTCATATACAGTGTACTGCACTGTGTACTATGCCAAGCTGCTTGGCATTTGCCACAAAATTAAAGGCTTTGCTGAAGTCCAGATAGGTTACATCCACAGCCCTGCCCCTGTCCACCATCCTAATCATTCACTTGAAGAATGTGGTTAGGTTGCTGTGACATGATCTGCCCTCATAAAGCCGTACTGAGAGGGGGAAAGAACCTTGATCTCAACTCTGTACTCTATTATTCTGCCTCTGATCATGGCCTCTAGGATCTTCCTCAGTACTGATATCTACATGCTGATCAGCCTGTAATTGCCTAGGCCAACTGTACTATCACAGAAGATTTTGGATGAGTGGCAGTAACTTGCTGTTATGGGAGTGGGGAGTGGCCTCCGCATGTACCGTCTCTGGTTGTGTGGCTTGTAGCTCCTTGTGCTTTTAGGGTTTTCTGGAAATCATGGATGGACTAGGTTTGCAAACCACTGGTGCATTTCACAGCCTTACACAAATAACTGTTTCAGAGCTCACACACCAACAAGGATTTCTGCATTTTACTTGGCAATTGAGCAGTCTGCTGTGAACTCATTCCCATTGACTTGTGTATTAGTTATATGGGAAACTGAGAAATACATCTTCATAGAAAATGATGCAGTATAATCTACAGGAACATGCTAGAAAACTACCCTGAGTGTATGTGCAAATTGGCAGTCTGATCTGGGAACCCCGCTGTTCACTTTTTAGCTGAATTACATTTTGTGCTGCATAAACATCGACATGCCTTAAACTGCTGTTTCACTGCCCAACACAAATAACTCTGTATGTTGTCTTTCATAGACAAAAAAAAGACTGTGTACGTAATATGTATTACGTTAACAAAAAAGGCACTCTGCCTATGCACTAAAGTACCCTGGACTGTTGTTTAACAGCCCTACAAAAACAACTCTGATTGTTGCTTGACACAGACACAAATATTGTTTCATTTAAAGGGAATCTGTACAATTCCCAATGTGAATATTTTAACAATTACCATAGCTGTGTGGAAATTGATTGAAAAGGATACATTTAGAAAAAGGACTTTAATACAACATTGAAAAATACTTCTTAAACAGCGATGTGAATGCATCCATTTTGTAGACAGGAAGGGTGCTGTGATGATTCCCCAGTCAAAGCTCCCTGACTGAAGCCCTCAGTCGAGCGACCGGAGCCACGCTCTGCCAGTGGGCGGGCGGCAACCGCTTGGCCACTTTCAGGGACCAGGAAGCCGGGGAGACAGTGAGGGAAGTCAAAGCTCCCTGACTGAAGCCTCAGTCGAGCGACCGGAGCCACGCTCCGCCAGTGGGCCGGCGGCAACCACTTGGCCACCTTCAGGGACCAGGAGGCCGGGGAGATAGCGAGGGAAGTCAAAGCTCCCTGACTGAAGCCCTCAGTCGAGCGACCGGAACCACGCTTCACCAGCGGGTGGGTGGCAACCGCTTGGCTGCCTTCAGGGACCAGGAAGCCCGGGAGACAGTGAGGGAAGTCAAAGCTCCCTGACTGAAGCCCTCAGTCGAGCGTCCAGAGCCATGCTCTGCCAGCGGGTGGGCGGCAACCGCTTGGCCACCTTCAGGGACCAGGAAGCCGGGGAGACAGCGAGGGAAGTCAAAGCTCCCTGACTGAAGCCCTCAGTCGAGCGACCGGAGCCACGCTCCACCAGCGGGCAGGCGGAAACCGCTTACCCGCCTTCAGGGACCAGGAAGCCGGGGAGACAGTGAGGGAAGGTACAGGAAAGCCGCAAACCAATCGGAAGGCGGGCACTTTCAAGGCCTTGCATCCCATTGGTCCCCCTTGCTCCATTGACTTGCGTTGCCTAGACTGTATTTACAAAAACTCTTTTTTGGAGTCCTTTGATCCTCTGTTTACTACTGCTAAAAAAGAGCTGTTTTCATGTTTAAGGGGAATCCTTGGGGCTATTGTTAGATGAACTGTGTTTGAGTGATTACAGCCTTTAGTTATACGTAAAGTGGGCCAGACGCTACGGCGCCTCAGCCCCCCCCCACAGCCTTTTATTGTGCTAATTATTGTCACCTTGCTGAGCAGAATGCTTGTTCCTGCTATAAGTTTATTCACTGTGCCTTTCTCTGTCTCTCCCCAGTCAAAGCTCCCTGACTGAAGCCCTCAGTCGAGCGACCGGAGCCACGCTCTGCCAGCGGGCAGGCAGCAACTGCTTACCCGCCTTCAGGGACCAGGAAGCCGGGGAGACAGTGAGGGAAGGTACAGGAAAGCCGCAAACCAATCGGAAGGCGGGCACTTTCAAGGCCTTGCATCCCATTGGTCCCCCTTGCTCCATTGACTTGCGTTGCCTAGACTGTATTTACAAAAACTCTCTTTTGGAGTCCTTGATCCTCTGTTTACTAATACAAAAGAGCTGTTTCTATGTTTAAGGGGAATCCTTTGGGCTATTGTTAGATGAACTGTGTTTGAGTGATTACAGCCTTTAGTTATACTTAAAGTGGGCCAGACGCTACGGCGCCTCAGCCCCCCCCACAGCCTTTTATTGTGCTAATTATTGTCACCTTGCTGAGCAGAATGCTTGTTCCTGCTATAAGTTTATTCACTGTGCCTTTCTCTGTCTCTCCCCAGTCAAAGCTCCCTGACTGAAGCCCTCAGTCGAGCGACCGGAGCCACGCTCTGCCAGCGGGCAGGCAGCAACCGCTTGGCCACCTTCAGGGACCAGGAAGCCGGGGAGACAGCGAGGGAAGGTACGGGAAAGCCGCAAACCAATCGGAAGGCGGGCGCTCTCAAGGCCTCGCATCCCATCGGTCCCCCATGCTCCATTGACTTGCATTGCCTAGACTGTATTTATAAAACTATTTTTTGGAGTTCTTTGATCCTCTGTTTACTACTGCTAAAAAAGAGCTGTTTTCATGTTTAAGGGGAATCCTTGGGGCTATTGTTAGATGAACTGTGTTTGAGTGATTACAGCCTTTAGTTACATTTAGTGGGCCAGACGCTACGCGCCTCAGCCCTCTCAGCCTTTTATTGTGCGCACTATTGTCACCTTGCTGAGCAGAACGCTTGTTCCTGCTATAAGTTTATTCACTGTGCCTTCCTCTGTCTCTCCCCAGTCAAAGCTCCTGACTGAAGCCCTCAGTCGAGCGACCGGAGCCACGCTCCGCCAGCGGGCGGGCGGCAACCGCTTGCCCGCCTTCAGGGACCAGGAAGCCGGAGAGACAGCGAGGGAAGGTACGGGAAAGCCGCAAAATTTTTTCCCACCAGCCCTTCCCCCCCCTTGAGTGTTATTTTTATAGGCATTTTCCCACCGACTTGCATCTCCCACCCCCCATTGCCACGCTAGCCAGTAATCGGGCTCTTGCCCCTACTATGTCATCCAACCAGTAGCCCTCCATTGCTGCTACCCCTTCTGCTCTCCCTATAACTACGCTGTCACTTACTAGCTGGATTCAGTCATCTGTACTGCTTCCATAATGGGGGGATCCCTTTGGCTATTTCTATCCCTATTGTTCATGGTGTTCATCGTGAATGATACCCCCCCGGTCACTTCCACATTAAAGAATGCAACTCATTTTTCTAGTCTCTCTCTTTCACCCTTACTGAAGAAGGACCGGATCCTCATTTATGCCTTACCTGTGCCACATCACATTCAAGGGGTCAAGCTCCATGGAGGGACTCAAATTACCCTGTCTGCGTTTCGCTGTGTGCTCCATTATTGGGTATACAGTTCCCCTTTACGCCTGTCCACCTGTTTGCTATTCAGTGAATTGGCATGAATCCATATCCCAATTGGAATACCTCTAAACAGAAGCCCCTGAGTATGAACAGGAGGGCCAAAGTCAGTCCCTTCATCTTATCTCTTGAAGCCCTTATGAATCTATTATTTTTTCTATTGATCTGTATTGGAAATGTGGAAATGAACCCAGGCCCCCCTGATTGCATTACCTCACCAGCAGACTTAGCCTCAGCCAAAGGTCTAAGCTTTATACATATCAATGCCTGCAGCCTCCTAAAAAAGCTTACACTGATACAAGCCTGGGTTGCCCATACTTTGCCAGACTTTCTAGTGGGGTCTGAGACTTGGCTCAAACCCACCACAACAGATAGAGACATAAATTTACCCAATTACCAATTATTCAGAGCAGATCGCCAGACCAGTGGCGGGGGAGTGGCTATTTATGTAAAATCTAGTATAACTGTAACCTGCTCAGATGCAACATCCCTATCCAAAGAATTCGAATGTCTATCCATCAGAGTGGCTCTCTCCAACAAGGCAGCTTTCCAACTAATTGGCTGTTACAGGCCCCCCTCAACTGACTACAAACTTCTAAACCACTTGGGGAATTTATTCAAGTCAGGTACTGAAGAAACCATAATCCTAGGTGATCTAAATCTAAATTGGCTATCCAAGGCTGCAGCACCTTTAGTGTCATTCTGTGACACATATGGGTTCTCACAACTGATAACCGAACCAACAAGAATCAACAAAAAGAACCTGAGCAACAGCACACTACTAGACATCATACTGGTGAATAAACCCCATCTATTCATGCACACTGGAGTGCTTTTCAGTGACATAAGTGACCACTGCCTTATTGCTGGTGTAAGATCATCCAACAAACCAACGCCCCCGCTAAATTCCTTCTGAGGAGATCCAAAAAAATCTTCAATATTGAGGCTTATCTGCATGATCTAAATCATTCTTCCAGATGGCAAGAGTTCTACCTGGCAGACTCTGTGGAAACAGCACATCAGGTGTTAAACAGCATAATTATAGGTGCCCTTAACATTCATGCACCAATCACTTGTGTTCGAATAAAAAAAACAAATCTTGCCGTTGGTTCTCAGCTGACCTTAAAACTGCACTGCTGGAAAGGGATAAACTATGGAAAAGGGCGAGGAAGACCAAGATCCCAAATGACTGGACGTTATTCAAGAAAGCCAGAAATAGTTGTACCAGTAAAGTACGGGATGCAAAGGCTGCCTATTATAGGGCTGAGCTCGACTCCTCCAGCCACAATCCTGCCAAGTTCTGGAGCACTATTAAGTGTATAGTAGGCCAAGACTCAAGCACCGCACTACCAAACCATCCTCATCACAGTGAAGGCATAATTTCAGACAGGCTGGAAATACTGGATGCATTCAATAACCACTTTACAATTGCTGGCCTTGCATTCGACTCCTCCCCAGCTAACCTGCTACGTGCACAATTAAGCTCCCAGTACACAGGGTCTCAGAGTCCGGTTTCCTCCTTCTCCTTCAAACCAGTTCTGTTGAATCAAGTGGAGGAACTAATCTCGCAGTTGGATATCAAAAAAAGTGCAGGTGCAGACTCCCTTGACCTCTACTTTCTAAAGATTGCAATTCCCTTAACACATCTCTTTAATCTGGCATTGACATCTGGTTCTATTCCTGCTATATGGAAAACAGCCCAAGTTTTTCCCCTGTTGAAATCAGGGGACCCCATGGAACTTAACAATTATAGACCAATTTCTATCCTTCCAGTGCTATCCGAGCTGCTAGAAAAATTAGTGAGCATCCAGCTAAGAGAATACCTCGAAGAAACTAATCTTTTAAATCCAGCACAATCTGGGTTTAGAGCTAGGCATAGTACTATTTCTGCATTGGCTAAAGTTACAAATGACTGGCAAACTGAATTGGATAAAAAAATAGTGTTTGTGCTGTATTTCTAGATCTAAGCAAGACTTTTGACATGGTGGACCATGAACTGCTACTTTCCTCCTTGCATTCCATAGGCCTGGATCCATCCTCCCTTAGTTGGTTTAGGTGTTATCTCACGGGAAGGACACAACAAGTGAAAGCCGAAGGTGATCTTTCTCCACTAAAACCTCTTTTAAGAGGAGTTCCACAAGGTTCTATTCTGGGCCCTATCCTTTTTGCCATTTATATTAATAACATTGATTCAAACCTTACCAGAGCATCTGTTCACTTGTTTGCAGATGACACTGTTTTATATGTCAGCAACCCCTCGCCTGCTACAGCTTGTGAAATTCTACAAGCAGAATTTCTCTTATTACAACATCAACTTTTGGAAAAGAAACTTTTTAAATGCAAAGAAAACAAAAGCAATGCTGTTCTCCAGCCAAAGCCGTACAAGTCCCTCCTCACTAAACAACCTCCCCAGCTATCCACTATCCTAGGAGAAAACCTGGACTATGTAGAGAAATTCAAGTATTTGGGTGTGTGGATAGATAGTAGGCTTGACTACACAGTTCACATTGAAGAACTTCTAAAAAAGCTTCGCCAAAGACTTGGTTTATTCTTCAGTATAAGGCACTTCCTAACCAGAGATTCCAAGATGAGGTTGGTTCAGGCCACATTTCTCTCAGTGCTTGACTATGCAGATTTTCTTTACAGTCACTGCCCCATCTCCTACTTAAGTAAATTGGACACACTATACCACAGAGCACTAAGGTTCATTACAGATCTTCCACTTAACACTCATCACTGCTCTCTTTATGCTGCCGTCGGTTGGACGTCCAAACATCTCAGAAGAAACAGAAATGCTGCATTTTGGATTTACAGAGCATTGACTAAGAAGCTTCCTAACTATATTATAGATTGCTTCACTCAGTCCAGAGCTAGTACCTATGCACTAAGAAGCCACAACTTCATCATGCTCAAGGTGCCTAAAGTCAACACCCGACATGGGAGATCTGCTATCAGCTATACTCTAGCTATATCATGGAATACCTTACAGAAGACCCTGAAGTTGTTTAACTGGATATCATTAGCATCCTTCAAACATCTCTATCTAAGTCTCTTCCCAGATAAATGCAACTGCTTCCACAAGTTCTAATTTATCCACATTCCTAACCCTCTCCCCTCTGTCAGACACCCTCAC